>JAMKCH010042475.1:0-11713 GCA_023653785.1 Ophioderma brevispina | reverse complement strand
GTTGATTTGCTTTGGAATTATGAAAAAATAAACTTCCCAAACTTAAGTGCGAGCAGTATATTATACTCAAAGAACAGGGCCTGATACTCAAGCTTCTCAGGACCATTCCGGATCGTCACCTTGTACAATAAATAATGTAATCTGCTTGGCAACCGTAGCCTTTGTCCCCTAAGACCAGTGGTGGCAGCGCGTCGACTGCGTCGTGTTGCGGAGCGGGATTCCTTGACTCAATGTGTACTGCGCCGACGTCTTGCTCTTCGTCACTCGACGGGGCTGGACGGTTTGGAGGGTGCACTTGCTTCGGACATGGCCCTGCGTATGGCGTGTCTCGGGGCTGGTGGGGTCCCGGGACCGCCGCTGGTGCCTTCCATCTTGAACCCACAGGATGCACATCGTGTCTTCGGGTCGGCCTCGATGGGGCGCCTACTGCCGTGGCAGTTCTGCACCAAACCTGTCTTGGTGTGGGCTGGTCGGCAGAATCCTCGAGTCAGTATGGGGCAAAATGGTCTTCGAGGAATAACCTCCTGTGCCGCCTTGCTGCATTTTCCTCTTCCTGGGGTGTCCGGCGCACCCCTGCGCAAATCGGTCCCTGTCTCTCGTGTCTACAGCGCTGCTGAGTAGCCGTCCCAGCATTGTGCAATAGCAATCCTCAAACGAGACCATGAGAAAACCATCCTACCTGGCTGCCTTCGTGTCCCCATCTCCATCTGAGTTTCTTCTACCATTGCACATCTGCAGTGCTTCGGAGAGAGCACCACACACATAAACTGGTGAACAGGTTCTAGCTGTTGGACAACAATCACCGGTTGTGCAAACCACTGTCAGAGATCACAGACACACAACCAGCCTCGGCAGACAGAGGCTGCGCTTTTTGTGGTGGTCGACCTTTCTGTCGACACGCTGCTAAACTCTCCAGCTCTCCCTTCAACATCTTACAGACATGGAACACTGCCTGGATAGATACTCCAAGAGCAGACCAACTCACTATTACTCCCACCTGGTAGCAATCTTTCCACGTAAGGAATGGGTCACCTGGAACATTATTGCGCAATCAGATTTTCGCCCTACATTCGTCTCACCGGGGATCCTCCTCAACCCCCAACCAGTCAACAGTGAGCTTGCGCCACCATCTTCAACACATTTAGCTGCATTCTCATACGCAAGAAGAAGAAGATCTTCAAAGATGTTTTATGGCTTAATTTTACACAAGGTATGTTATCTCCTTGGAATCATGGACATACGTAGAAGACATATAATTGCCTAATTCTATTATAAAGTCAAAGCAATAATTACTTTTCAATTGATTTTTGAAAGTGTTGTGTGTTTTTAATATTTTCTGGTTGACTTTAGGGAGCTCCATAATGAAGGACCTGAGCCCCAGAAAAGACTTTTTTTGTTTTAACTATGGTGTACCCTTGGGGCGTTCCTGTGGGTTAGTCCTGTATGTACTGTGCTTATGAAATACTTGTCAATATTTCTGGTATTGTTGCGTGATGGTTTTATACATAAATCTATCCATAAAAAGGCATCGTACTATAAATAGAGTGTCGAATGGCATGTAATCTATAATCACTGTTAGAAGCGGTTCTTCAGGTACCATTTTTGGAATTTATACTCTTGTTCAACTAAATCTTAGAGTTTTACAATATATTTATTAGATACCATTATTATTAAGGAAGTACAACCATATTAAAAATACCCTCCCTGCACAAAATATCTCCGTTTCAAACTCCAATATTCCGAGATATGTTTTGATATAGCATCAACGTGATATTTTCAAGTAACGTTTTCGTCCAAGAGAGTCCCAATAGTTTTTGTTGTTCTGGACCTTTTCCTTAGGAGCTCTTAGATGCAACATCAATGACCGATAAATTCATTTTAGGAGAGGTACCATCACATCTAACAATACACTTGTAATCGTTAAATTGTCCTAAATTTTTGCTGATACTGCTTCGTGAGTGTTGATACATTGTTATGTTAACCATGTTTTTGTCAATTTTTTTAAAACACTATACTTGGTAAGATCGTTCGGTGTCTCTAATACCATTAGTTATATTTTTATTACAGATAATATGTTAGGCTTTAAAAAACCAATTTTGCACTTCGCGAAGCTCATTATTTACAAAATCCATTTCAGAGAAAATTGTTGGATGAGAGTACAAATGTGTGGTATCTGTGAATAGATATCAAGAAGCTGTAGTAGTTTCGGTTATTATGTCATTGATATACAGTAAAATCAACAGTGGGCTTAGATTGATCCTCGAAGAACACCACATTTGATAATAACACGTATTATTTCCTTCCCTGTTGTCCATGTAACTCTTAAACCAGTCAAGGACAATTCCCCTACCACAATTAATAAAGTAGATCTCTTGTGGTCAATGTATAACGTTCCTTTGACAATCTCTTGTTGTTTTATTTCTTTCAACTGCATTGCATTACTTTATTATCTAACTCCATGTTTATCAGGTTGTAAGAATGATAGGGCGAACCCCGAATTGTTTTTGATTTAGAATATATTTTTGATATAATGCAGCCTTCTGTGCAATAACTATTTTTTTTCTAAAATTTTGGAAAGGCTTGAATAAGACAATACTAAAAGGTACAATAAT
This sequence comes from Ophioderma brevispina, assembly GCA_023653785.1. Taxonomy (NCBI): domain Eukaryota; kingdom Metazoa; phylum Echinodermata; class Ophiuroidea; order Amphilepidida; family Ophiodermatidae; genus Ophioderma; species Ophioderma brevispina. The sequence goes on along the minus strand of JAMKCH010042475.1, from coordinate 9,101 downwards.
ATGTTCATAAGCATCTGTTCTTCATTTATCCTACTGATTTAGGTATCTTGAGTTTATCTTGTCAAATTCCATAGACAAAGGTTCTGTTGAGTTTATATGTGTGTGTGCAACGACGTTAATCGTGATATTCTGTGAGGAACCCCGGGCACATTTATATCGCCAGCAAATAAATATAATGTGAAGAATCAAAATTATCTAATCTAAACAACATCAACAAACAGAAACAAGGATCATCTTTATTAGAGGCATGAACAGAACTAAATTTAGACGAAGACCATAAATCAAGCTCATCCACGAGTAACGAAACTGTCACATTTAACTAATATCAGAAGCACCCACTTCAAGCGTTGCACCTACACGGGTGCATTACGTGCCCATCCTTGTGCTTTTTCTGACAAATGAGAAGTCTTTACTTAGCTTTGTTTATAACTTAGGTCTAATACGCTGGTGGTGTAGCAAGGGTGTTTAAGGTTCTTTGATAATGCTTAAAATCACTGTTCAATATAACCAAAATGCTTGTAACATATAATTTCTTCATCTGGGTAATTCGTTTCCATTAATTATAACTTATCTTCTCGTCCACTCAATCTACGGTATGACCTGGACAAATGCTACAGAAGGTTTTAAATTGTCTGTAACTTTTGTACAAACCCTCCCAACAACATATCAAAAAGGTAGAAAAAAGGAAGCATGGCAGACCATGTTATTTGCAGAAAACTATGTGCATTTTTGCCTATATTCTGGTTATTATACAATATTTTAAAGGGGAGACGACCATTTAGTACATCAGTTTGCATCTTGATAGAGTCTTCACCCCTAAACCCCATTTGGTATATTTTTTTGCGCTGATTTTCAACCCGTTTTCATGTGAGAGCTTAAAAACATGATTTTTAATTGTCTTAGCCCTATATGTGTAAAATTTAATCATCTTACCACAATGGGTACATTTTCAGCCTAAGTTTCCAAACCAAATAAGCCTTTAGCTCTAAGATTTCACAGGGTAAATGAGAAAATGTAGCTTTCTCTTCAAATAACCAAAATTTTGACCACTCCGGTAAAATCCTTGGAAGTATGGGGACTTGGCGATTAGCGATCAGTGCCACGGTCCTGCTGTCCAACATCGGACCCGAGGTACTTGAGGTCTATCTTTTTGATTTGAGGTACCGGTTAGTGCAGATAGGTTGATGATTCTCTTCCTCCTTGAGTTCATGTATTCCATTGCCCGTCTCTTCGGCATTGTATATATATGTAGCTGACTGAATCTGCATGGCATCGCAAATGATACTTTGTAGGAGATCTTGCCATCATACACAGCCCTGTTAGATCTGCGTATAAGATCTGTGAGATGCTGACTTTGGTGACGTCTAAAATTCTTGGCCGCTTTTATGGCTGCTGTCCTACCAAATGACCCCCTTTTTAAATGTTCACATACTCATGACCCCCATTTTCTTCTTTTCTGGCTATCCACATTTATACATTTGCATAAAATTTATCCCTTTTTAAAGAATTTGAACATCCAAATTCCAAATTTTCGCACCTACGTGCACATTTTTTAACAATTTTATATTCCATGGCAGCAATTTTTATAATTTCTTGGGCCATTTGAAACTCTGAAAAGAATGCACGCTGTCCTCTTTTAACTCCGGTTTTAACATCATTCATGGCGCCCTTCTTTAAGTTTATGTCTGGATACCCATTTTTATTCAGCTGTGTACCGATGACCCCCGTATTTTTGGTACCACAATTTTTATCTAATGGACGCCGGGAACGACCCTATTTTCACCTGCCAGAGGCACATATACCCATCACTTCACATATGGAGTCCCCCCGGCTACTAATTGACACAAAGTGTTTGAATAAATACTTCTCTGATAATAATTTGCTAAATAAAGATCGCCCCATTCCGATTGCAGTCTGAAAATCATCTAGAATGCAAAATTAATTTTGGCGGGAATTGCGGCCATCTTGAATATGACATCAACTTCCACTTTTAACATATCAATTGCAAAGTGCTACCACACCTTGCAGAATAGACATGCAAAACATGTTCAAATAATCAAATACTAACAGAAAATGGAAAAATTCCCTAAACATGCATTTGTGATGAGCTATATACCTTTGTTCGAAATGTGGGCGTAAGATAAAGGCAAATTAGCATGTCTTGCCAGGCTGCCATTTTCTACACCTTTTTTTGATATGGTGTTTGGGAGATCGTTACTGCTAGTTACAGCAAGAAAACCTTCTGTAGCAATTTTGTCCGGTGTACCTAGAGTATTTTTCATAGATGAGTGGACTATTCCCAGACTGAGTGAACATGCACATCGTATAAAACAACGGGCGTGCACTATACGGTCGAACTTTAAAAAAACTATGGTGAGCATGGAGCGTTAAATTAAATATTAGGGAAGATCTTTATAAGCCGTAAGTGCGATTCCTAGTTGATTGCAATGAACAGCCATCGAACTAAGATTCATAGATATGATTCTGAACGTTCATGTTACCAGTCTTTCTTGCCTTGCTGTGTGCAAGAGCTTGTTTAGTCTCTTATATTGTATTAGATTTGGCATTTCAGTAAAACTCGAATTTACCAAGTTACCTTAAAATTATGCTAACAGGTGAGTTTTTCATTGGATGGTAGGCCTGGTGGCTGGTGGATATTGGTTTCTCAACGTGCTAGGCAAAGTGGTATCTATACAGGTTCGACTGCTCAGTCGTAAATTCAACCGATGAACTTTAAAAAAGTAAGATTAGGCACACCTTGAAGCTACGACAGATTTGTCTACTGCAGTTTAAAGCAAGAATGGGATGATTTCTGGTGAAATATACCAAAATAAAGCTTTGCCTGATTTTGCTCGCTAATGCATAAACATTGTAACAAGTTTGAGAAAAAAAAAAGACAAGAACATTGCCCAGACGGTCGATGAAAAATCGATCTTTACAGTTTACAAGTAAAACAGACTAATTAGGATTGGGATCCCCAAATCATCTAATTACAAAATCCTTGTTTCGAGAATGTTTATCATCTACGCAATCAATTTGAAGCAGTTTTCGTCCATTTACAAAAAAATTGACGAGTACAAAAAAAATTAGAGGTGAATCATACAAAATGTGCCATGACCTATAAATGTCGGTAAAGACCTTTCACTTAACAGAACAAACGTTTTGTTCTCAGTTTAAACTTTTCTTGTGGATATATATAATAGATTTATTACTGTTAAGTCGACTATATTCGTATGCCGTAGAAAGTACGTTTGCCAAATATATAAAAGCTTAGTATGTTAAACGTAATCAAGAGTTTTAGTTTGAAGAAACATCCAAGAGCTTATTACCGAGATTGTTCTACCCGGGATACAAATCTTTGTTTTTCTTTCTTTTTTCTTATTCAGGAACGAGCATTAACCCTCGTCTCCCCAGGCAATTTTGCAACACCTCTAACCTGGGAGGGGGCTGTTGCAACCCCTCATACATTTTTCATGCGGAACTCCGTATGAACTTGATTTTGGTATTAATGCAGGGTGTCCCAACTGGCCATTTTGCGGCCTGCCTAATACGCGCCCATGCAAAATCTGAACATTTTGAAAACTTATCCAATTTCACATCTGAAACCAAAATTTTCTACACATTTTGGAGAAATTACTAACTACACTCCATTTCTTCAAAATTAAGCAACCTTTTTCATAATTTGCTAAAAAGGTCAACAAAAATTGAACATTTGTGTTTAAATTTGATCCAAAATCTGCATCTCTCATATGGCCATGGGTCCCTTTTTCGGCAAATATTGGTATAGATAGGGGTCCTACTTCCAGACTTTTGTAGGCACGTCATAAACCAAACTTGAGAGCCTCGATTAGCTTCGATTGTTTGTTTGCGGCCCGCAATAATTGTGGATTCAACCAATGCGGCCCCTGCGTCAAAAATGTTGGACACCCCTGTATTAATGGATAGCCATGGATCTTCTTTATCCAGTGAGATACTGAAGTACCCTTATTCTTAGCACCTTGTTTCTATGACATCATAATGTACGACGCCATCCCAACATTTGGTGAGATCAGTTTTGTGTACAAGACTATAGGAAAATTTGAATTTTGAATTGAATTTAGAAAACTCACACAAAGATAAATTTTTACCGGATTTAATAATCCAAAATAAGAAAAAAAAAACACAAACAACTTGCTTAAAAGAATTTAGCTCAATATATTAAAACTTTACTGATAAGAACAAGTTTGGGGTACCAAGTTTACGCAGTAAAGTTAGGGAGGCCTCACCCAGCCTATGTTCTGCAACGGGAGAAAACTTAGGGGGTTTGCCAACCCCCCCAGTAGACGAGTTTAAAGGCAATATTAGCAATTTTTTTGAAGAGCGGCCCCCAATTTTTCAAAAAATTTGGAGATTTTTTACACGATTGCATTTTGGTAACTGGCTAGTAAACTAACTATACCTGTGAATGGTTAAGCTCGAAAATGTTATGTGTCACAACGATCCTTTTTGAGGAATTTTGTACTAGAATAATTCTTATCGGGATCCCCGATAATTAATACAACGGCTGCGAGAAACGGCATTCCAATGTGAAATAGCCGGGAAATAGCGACCAGTACGTGTCTACGCTATCCATGGTTGTTTTAATAGTTCAGGCAAGCCAGTTCGAGGTTACTTTCTCGAGGTGGCACTATTAATATGGACGGGACAGAAACGTAGCATTTCCAGCTCGCCCGTTAAGTCAATCTGGGATCCCAATATAATTAAAAAAAAAAATCGCTTATTTTGTGCTAAATACGCCATTTTTTAGCATTCTCGTTCGCAGGTATGTTTCCTAGACCTTTACCAACGTAACTGTGACAAAAAATATCAATTTGAAAAATTGGGGGCGCTCTTCAAAAAAGTGGTAATATTGCTTTCTGAGTCACTGACAGCTGAAGATCAACTTATCTCGTTGTGTTTCTTCTGACTTTGAACGTTTATGTTTTTGCAGAAGCGACTATCCCAGGAGATGGAAGAGATTATCCTCTTTTTGACAATCGGAAAACCCCAAGTAATCCACCCTCAAATAATTATGATGTAGAAAACAAGTTTCATAATGCACTTTACTAGTAGATATATTTAACTGATCGCGCGCAATTGTGATTTTCAATCCTTGTTTTAATTAATATTTTTGAAATATGCATTACCTTCACACCATAGTTTCATGTCGACTACTCTCGACCCACCGATTAACAAAGTATTATCTTAAAGAAGGAATTTCGCACACTTCCACACAAATATGCACTATTACCATTTTACCATCTCATAGATATATATTAGCCAACTAACCACAAATGTTTTATTTTATAAAATCCAATATCCAATTCTTTTTCAAATGTGGATATGGAGATGGTTTTACCAAACGTGCATGATACATGTAACTTTCCATTGTTTCTTCTTTGTCATCAAATTTAAAACTCAGACATCATTAAAAATTAATACTTTTTTTAAATGCCGTTGCTATACTGTCCAGTCTAAGCATTATTATTTATTTATTATTTAAGTTGACCAATTGCATTTCAATTGTTTTGATCAAACTTTTGAATATAAATTGTGTTTTTGAGTAATGGTTCCACACTTCGCGCACAAGATAACACCACTCTCCCGCACCCACCCTCCAACAACTATTATCCTATATTCAGAAAAGAAATCTCGCACACTCCAATAGTTGGTGTGGTTTGGTATATCGATGAAACAGTTCCGGTAGTATTTTTGTGCTAAAATTGATTTTTCTTCTCTTGCTTTTTTGCCATTCAATAGGGACCAGACTGTCAGAAATGTGGGGTTCAAATTTTCAGACTGCTGCCCCCTTCAATAGGCAAAATGTCACTACAGGGGAAAATTTTGAACCCCAATCAAATCGTGTTTCAGTTCGTCTCCTCTAATATTATAAAACGTTGTATTTTGTCTAGGTTCCACCCTTTAGTTAAAGCGCTATAGCCCATAAGGGTATCCTGGTAAAATTTCCCCAATGCTCAATTTTGTTGAAACGGGTGACAATTGGTTTGTAATTGTCTCATAGGATCCAAACATGTACATTTAACAGTGTTTACATTTGGTTGGCCTAATTCATAGCAAAATAATAGCAAGGACTACGTGGCCTATGGGGTCACCAAGACTTGCCCTGGATGTTGCAAACGGTGCTATCATCAAATCAGTTAAAATGCACGTTCCGTTTTAGTATGACAAGAGGAATGATTTGAGACCACTTCAACAACATTGGAGCATTTATCTCCAGGGTGACCTTGAAATATAATGGGGCTCTTACTTGCTTTAAAACTCAGGGTGGGTAGGTCAATGCCAACCTAACAGCAACAGCAAATTCAAAACGGTATCAACTTCCTCCGTGTGCTAGTCTGTTCAAGACTTAACGGTAGGAGGGCGCTCTTACGCATATCGAACGGTTACACACAGCCTTAACTAAAGACTAGGCTGGTCAACGAATTTTAATCTAAATGAGACCGTTATGAAATTAAACACTATTTTGCAGCGGGGTTAAATCCACTCACCCCTGACGGAGTTTGAAGTCATCATTTATTTTCTTTAATTTATCATGATATTACTAGATCTTTTGAACAAAGGTTTAAGAGATGATTTTTTTTATGCCACTGGGAACTGAGACTGCCATAGTAAATGCCCGTAGCAGTTTTTCCACAAATTACCGTTTGGAATCCCCAGTGCCCAATCGAGAAGGTCGTTTCCTACCCCCCGGCTTTAACTAAAGGTTGGAACTAGTCATATATTTTTTTTCCTTACAAGGAGATGAACGCGTTAGTGTACTTAAACCCATTTGAACTCGATTTTAATTTTCACTATAACACCCCCCCCCCTGAAGAGGGGTAAAGCAGTCCAAAAATTTGAATCCCCCATCATTTCTACAGTCCTAGTCCCTATATTGAAAACCAAACCCAACAAAATCATTTTATTAGCATGACAATCCTACGGGAACCTATTCCCGTTTGGTTTTAGTAGGCAATTACAACCGTGCCCCCAGAAATAGTTTCGTCTTCCAATCACTAAACTTATCCGTCGATTGCCCGTAAATTAAGATTTTACTTTATATGCGCAGATATGTTTTTTAAATCGACCTTAATTACCCACCGGACAACAACTTTTTAAGATATCTCTTTAGTTTTCAGATTTGCCCTATTGTTGAGACTAAAAGTGGTGCAGATTGGCAAAAAAAATCACATTTTGCCCAATTCAGAGTTTTTGACAGAATAACCCCAAATCTGTTTTCCTTTCTTCTTTTTAAAAATTGGCATCTTACCATTAAAAGATAATTTTGGTATCAAATTAAAGTATTAACACTCTGCATTATTAAATTATATTTGAAAGACAAATTGCTATAAACATAACCAAATAAGAGAAAAAGTTCAAAATTTGGTAACAGGTTTATTTTTTAAAAAAAGTAAAATTTTTTTGGAAAACTGTTCCAGATAATGCAAGAACCCAATTGTACAAAAGGGCAAATGAAGGTGTAATTTTTTTTGTAAGAATATCTAGTTTGAGATTTGGACCCAAAAAGAAACACACAAAAGAATTTTTCCGTTGCCATGGAAACAGATTTGTGGGACATGCATTTTGCTCAATTTATGACTATCTGAAAAGTTTTAATAGTTTTTAATTTGATAAGCATTATCCTTATGATTATCTTCTAGTGTGTAAATGCTTTGAATTGTCAAAAGTGGGCTGGGGTCATTAAACTTTAATGCCCTTTTAGCCATTTTGGCCGCTCACCTATTATAATACTGTTATAATACTGTTTTTATAAACCACATTTGTAATAGATTGTTTTTCACTAAGACCATGGCTATTTTGGTATATACGAGCGTATTGTGCAAACCTACATTTTTAGTACCACTTATTAGTACATTAAGCAATAATTAAACCCTTTATGTGCTGACAGTAAAAAAAATCAATTCATCGGGATGTGCTAAACCGGTTACTGCAAACTCTATGTGTATTTTGCAACACCTGAAAATTCAAGGATGCCAAAAATGCAGTTTTATGTTAATTATATGTATTTGGTTCTTCTAGCGTAGATATCAACAATAAAAATCAGTTTTTCCAAAAGTTTGAGAAAAGCGTAAGTCTCATTGGAATATTCCGTATTTTTGCCCAATTTTTCTCCCGCAAACATTTAGAGTAAATCCACCAAATTCATTTAGCGCTAATTTTGGGGTCATTTGCGGTGTTCCTGTGCCTGTACTCCTGGGGTGCAATCGGCAAGTTGTCGATCGCCAGCTCTTTTAATCAGCCATATTTAGGGAACGTGGCATTCAAATCAAAATGTTTTTCGCACTCTAGGATTTTGGGGAATAACATTTGTTTGAAAAAAAAAACAACTTTGACATTCAATGCACAATGTGTGGTTAGGAACCGCTGGTACAATTTGAAATCATTTTGTGATCATGAAATCTTTTTTTCTGCATGTTGCAATACTTTTGTACAGTGTGTGTGTATATAAATTCGAATTCTAATTATTATTTTGACGGCGTTTCATATTTGCATGAAAAAATTTCACTTTTGTTTCACTGGTCTGTGTGGGACTGGATCCGTTTTGGATTTGTAGACCATGTTTCCAACTTCCCATTGCGCTCTATTCTACACTCTCCTAAAATCCTAAAAGTAGTTGGATTGAAGTTGGGGACGTATAATATAGATTTAAAATTAAATCCTATTTGCCTTAGATTTAATCATAATGTATTTGTATTCAAATCTGATATGATTTAATGTTAATGCAGTAGAGGTCAATTTTCCTAACATTTTAACACTTAATTGATTTCACCAACTTCAAAGGTGATGAAATTCGGTTAGGTTTTTAAAATCTCACCTCCAAAATCTGAACTCGTATGTATTTTATTTTTTGGTGATGAAATTCGGTTAGAGTTTTAAATCATTACCGTCAAAACTCTCTAAGTGATGAAATTCGGTTAGGTTTTTAAAACATCACTTTAAAAAATCCTAGGTGATGAAATTCGGTTAGGTTTTAAACATCACCGTCAAAAATTTCTAGGTGATAAAATTCGGTTAGCTTTTTTAAAACATCACCTTCGAAGGTGATGAAATTCGGTTAGGTT
>JAMKCH010042474.1:0-114846 GCA_023653785.1 Ophioderma brevispina | reverse complement strand
GGATAATCTGTGAGATAAGTACTTCAGCAGTATAACTACGAAGGTCTCATGATCACATGATGAACTGGGGCAATGTAACAATGTTAGATCAAAATTGTGAGTGCTGTGTAGCACCCAATAGTGTTAAAGGTTTTATGATTTTTGATTAATTAACCCAATTAACCCAATTTATTAATTACCATTTTGTGTATACCTTTGTAAGATTACAAGGCGACATGTGTATTAAAGTTTATTGGACACTATACTGTATAATATCCTTCTGATTTTGTTAATTTTCCTTAAGACACGAACATGAACGGTGGTGACCGTTATCAACCTTATCATTAATTCTTGTATTAATTGCAAGGTAAATTACAATTAAATTTAAATTTTGCTTCAAAATTTACCAGCATGCACCAGGAAAGGATAGCATTACATTAAAAGCACATTCTGTATTAAATTAGCACAGATTACAATATGTGTCAGAACAAAAAATCCTTTTCCCATTGAGTTTGTACATACTCCTCCATCGCCACTCCTCCACCGCCTCTCCACCAGATTTACCTTCGTTAATATTTGTGAATTTTTTGCTAATTAAACAAATTTTAATGTTCAAATGTAATAAAAATTTAGAAAGTATAATAACAGAGCTTTGAAATGAGCCCTAACTTAAAACGATTGAACACTCAATGCTCTTGCAGCAGCTTGTTGAACATAGAAGAGGAGGATAAAATGTAACGCCACCAACTATATGGGTGTCCCACCATAATTTATGACACATGACCTTATGTGTCTTGAGTCATTAGACCTTGGAAAGTTTTCATTATTAGCTATATCTAAGGGATGAGGACATAGCAGTTAGTTCCCCATACCCATTCAAGGTCAAATCATTTAGACTTATCGCTGTAGATATATAAGGCAAATTAATCTGTTTTTGTCACGGAATATTTTCTTACTCCAATTATGTCATATAGACTGGATAACCAGCCCGTTGTTGTGCAGTGTACCATGTACGGCGCTGACATGTTGGCTTTTGTGCGCATTTACAATTACAATATTGACGTTGTGTGTGTATTGGAGTGCTTTGATGTAGGTCGTTTGTGTGCTTTGAGGTGCAATGATTATGTGAGCATGCTAATAGGCGACTTGGATAAAAAAAAAAAAAAAAAAAATAAGGCGCATTTATCACCTGTGGCAAAGAATACGGACTGGAAGAGCCGAAACTTTCAGCCTACAGACTCTACCCTTTCTGGTTTTAAGATTTCTACAATGCACTTACGTTGCTGATCGTTCTGCATGTATACTGATCTAGGGTTAGCGAGTGGAATAACCTGTAACATAAAACAGACAATATGGTGTCAGAATTTCAATATGAGCATCGCTCACAGAGAGGTTGTGTAATCGCTGAATCCCATTGGTGGCACCCCGTTGGTGACACCTCTTTCTTATTTTCATAGCTCTTAAATCCTCTGTTGTATAGGTTTTGTTCTGTGCCTATGACCTCAGCCTCTGTCCACCTTTTCTTGCTGAATTATAAGGCGTGGACCTATGCTAACAACGCTTTAAATTGAATCGGAAATGGGGAAACGCGGCAAGTTACTGTAAGTTAAGTTTTATTTCTGCAAAAAGATGTTAGGTCACAGTCTGCCAATCAACTTTCTTTTATGATGTTTTGTTTATCTTTGTTTCCTTTTCGGAAAAATGATAAAATATACAATCAAGGTTAATTGAACGCACGGTAGAAGCCTAAGGTTTATTTATTCGTGAAAAAGGACAGGTATCTTGTGCTTTGCGTCATGAAAAAAATAGCTCAATCTTAATCGAGGTGGTGAGCATCTGAAATCTTTTTCAACTGCATAGGTAATAACAATGGCTCTGTACATCCAGATAAAAAGTAATTTGAAGTGCTCTGTCCTCTGCATACCAAGCGGATTTATTGCATATCAACAGTGCTATTATTTGCTCAAGTCAATGCAGCATGATGTCCATCTACTGGTCACTGATATTTAGGAAAAGAAATTGTGATGACATTTTATTCATTTTCAAAACAAATGTGCAACTTTTGGACTTGACATACCCCAGAGTATTGAAAGGTATAATATTTAATAATGACCTGTGCAGAAACCAGTTACTTCGCCGATATGCGTAATCAAAGTTCTTATACAAGCATCTTTCTCTCTTTAATCCCATGGAGTACTGGTTATCCAGCCCGTTATCCAGTCTATAGAACATTTTTGAGTGCCACCATGAATCGAATTGAAGCCACATGCGACTGGTGTGTTGCGTCACTAGGCGGATTTAGTGCCATGTCCGATGTCTATACTTGTATTTTGGAATGTAAAATTGCTTCATTCATGTATCGATCGAAAATCACGTCTAAATAAACGTGCCTACTGTCATGGCTGGCGCACTGGCCTACCATACGAAACTCTTACGCACTAGCTAATGAATAAATATTTAACACTTACGTCTTGATAGCTAAAACGGTTAGAGTACCTTACAAGCTCCCAGTTCAATTCCTGGTCTAGGTGATGATTTTTATTATTTCTTGGCCACCTTGAGAAGCATTAGTTGTGTTCACTCAGTCACAACATCCACTTTTTTGGCAGAGGTGCGACAAAGGGATTTGAAAGAAGCATGGAAAAAAGAGATAAAAAGGAAACACGATCCACTCTGCTTTGACCAATCCATCTGCCGCCCTTTATTTGCAATTCTATTGCCTCTGCTGCCCATTATTGAAAATGGAGCATTCTGATTGGTCAGTTTACTGCCCATTATTCTGCAATAATGCATGGGTCACAAATACATTTTCTTAGTAAATCAAGAAGTTTTAGGTAATAGAATAGAAATAAAGGGTTTGCAGTATCTTCTATGAGCTCATAATGTATCCTCGGCCGGAAAAACTTAAAAATAATGGGCTCGGCTGCGCCTCACCCATTATTTAGTTTTTCCAACCTCGGACACATTATTCGCCCATAAACGATACTGCATCACCCTTTATTTCTTAATTGTTATTCATATCCTCCCAATCCGATTTTCTCGCTGGGTTCGCGGTTTTTCTTCATTGCGTAATTGAAGATTCTGAGTCTTCGGAAATCGGCGAATCAGCACACCTTGCATGCTTGGAAGACAATACTCAAACAAATACGGCGGCTTCCATGGAAATCGGTCAACACGCTCAAATTGTCAACTTTAGTCAAACTATCTTGCAGAGAATTCAAATCAACATCCGGCGCGACCCGAATGCTAGTCTTTTCAAAGACTTAACGGATACTTGACTAAAGGCTATATCGGGTCACGAATATTTCTAGTAGATTTCAAAATAAGTGAGACCTCATTAAAAGTTTTAGGTCTCACCACCGTGAGAGGTAAGAGGAATTATTATCATTCCTTAACACAGCATTGGAGAAATAATGCATTCTTATATTAATGCACACAAAACCCAATTGTTTATTTGGCCATCAAAAGTGGGCCAACCTTGTATTAAGAGATTAGTGCAAAGCGGATTTGACAGCCCGGCCAACCATGGCATAAGTCCTTAGACCATTGTAGATCTGAATGCATCAGTTTCCAGTAAGTCGATTCTGTACAGCATCTTTGTACCATGGACACAATATGTTTTGTAATGGCAACAAAGACCTAGTCTCCGCGGCGTTACACCGCTGGTTTCCGGGGGACAGTTCGATATTCCGAAGTGTCATTGCTCCGAAAGGTTTTTTCTCCGAACGGTCATTACTCCGAACACACTGTTCTATGGAAGCTCATAATTCCGAAAGGTTTTTGTTCCGAAGGGTCATTAGTCCGAAAAGTTCATTACTTCGAAAGGTCGTTTCTCCGAAAATAAAGATCATTACTCCGAAAGGTTTTACCTCCGATCGATCATTTCCCCCCCGGGTCATTGCTCCGAAAGATTTTTATTCCGAAGGGTCTTTATTCCGAAATGAAATAAGAGTCATTAATCCGAAGATATTTGATCCGAAAGGTTTTTACTCCGAAAGGTCATTATTCCGAAAGGTCGTTTCTCCTAATTTTCGGAATATCGACCTTTCGGAATAAAAACCTTTCGGAGTAAAAACCTATTTTTTTTATTTTATAGGATATTTACTCCGAAAGGTCATTACTCCGAAAGGTCGTTTCTCCTAATTTTCGGAATATCGACCTTTCGGAATAAAAACCTTTCGGAGTAAAAACCTATTTTTTTTATTTCACGTTTTTTTTAGGTCTCACATACACGCGTGAATATCTATTGGTGCAAAACTCAACAGATAGGGTTTTTTTGGGTAGAAGGCCATTCTATCAAGATCAAATCGTTATACACTTAAATCAGGTTATCCCCTTTAACTTTAAAAATTCTGAAAAACCGTAAATGACCTATCGAAATAAAAATCCTATGAAATAATAAATTAGGTTTTTACTCCGAAAGGTTTTTTACTCCGAAAGGTTTTTATTCCGAAGGGTCTTTATTCCGAAATGAAATAAGAGTCATTAATCCGAAGATATTTGATCCGAAAGGTTTTTACTCCGAAAGGTCATTATTCCGAAAGGTCGTTTCTCCTAATTTTCGGAATATCGACCTTTCGGAATAAAAACCTTTCGGAGTAAAAACCTATTTTTTTTATTTTATAGGATATTTACTCCGAAAGGTCATTACTCCGAAAGGTCGTTTCTCCGAATTTTCGGAATATCGACCTTTCGGAATAAAAACCTTTCGGAGTAAAAACCTATTTTTTTTTATTTCACGTTTTTTTTAGGTCTCACATAACACGGCTTGAAATATCTAGCGCAAAACTCAACAGATAGGGTTTTGGGGTGAAGGCCATTCTATCAAGATCAAATCGTTATACACTTAAATCAGGTTATCCCCTTTAACTTTAAAAATTCTGAAAAACCGTAAATGACCTATCGAAATAAAAATCCTATGAAATAATAAATTAGGTTTTTACTCCGAAAGGTTTTTACTCCGAAAGGTTTTTATTCCGAAAGGTCGATATTCTGAAATTCGGAGAAACGACCTTTCGGAGTAATGACCCTTCGGAATAAAAACCTTTCGGAGCAATGACCCTTTTTAGATTTCGGAATAATGACCTTTCGGACCAATTGCCGTTCGGATTAATTTACCCATCGGAGAAATAGACTTTCGGAGTAAAAACCATTCGGAGTAATACCTTTCGGAATAAAGACCTGTCGGAGAAATAACCTTTCGGAACAAAAACCGTTCGGACAAATGACACATCGGAACATCGACCTGCACCCGGTTTCCGAGGCCGGTTGGTTCTAAATGAAAAGGGATACTAACATTTTTTCCAGTGTATCGATGTAATTTTTGACCTGCATTAATTTGTGGCACTTGCCGGTGAGTAACACAATATTTTATTTATGAGGCTTAATCACCTGTACAAGAAAAGTCCTGGGTGCAAAGCGATTTATCTGAGATTAAATGTCTAAATACGATATTTAATCCATCACACCCTCCTCATTTTCAACATTCTACCTCTCTAAAAGAGCGCGTGTGGTCTAGCGGAAAAGTGCAGGACTCGTGATCAATAGACCGTGAAAATCGTGAGTTCGAGCTCCACTATGGTCAACGTGTTTGTGTCCTTGGGCAAGACACTTAGTCTCAATTGCCTCGTCCACCCAAGCGAAATCTGGGTAGCTGCTATGGGGAATATTACGATCTAACTGCTGATAGGCTGGTGCGCTTGTAAGGCATGTCTTCGCGCAGCACCTAAAATAAGCGAAATACGTGACGATTTCTTGAAGGCGGCTAATAATAATTGTCAGGCCTGTGTGCTTTGTAGAGGCCGTATAAATGCTCCGTTATATTATGATTATTAAAAGGATAAGATAATCTCACGGTCGCTTGGTTTACTAAATGGTATTTTAAGGAACCATGAAGACCGCAAGAGGAGGTATAAGTGTTCTTTCCACAATGCCAGTCTTCCAAACAGTTTGTACACGGTTGTCACATTACATGACAACCTATGAACAAACTCATCAAAAAAAAAAAAAAAAAAACAATCGTGCATTTAAGTACTTTGTCACGATAAATTCGTGTGACCACCAGTGCAAAACTGCATTGGATAAATGCATTGAGGGGGGGGGGGGGGGGGGGGGGGGGGGGGGGGGGGGGGGGGGGGGGGGGTATGGGAGAGGGGGGGGGGGTGGGGGGGGGGGGGGGGGGGGGGGGTTGGGAAAACACTATACATCCTCTTGAAGATATTAACGAAAGATTGTGTAACCACTGGTACTCATCCATTAGTACGGTTGTCGGAAATGGCCATCATGAATAAGAGCGTTCTAGGATGGAGATCCCTCTCTGGCATTATCTCTATTGTTCTCTATTGTGTGTTGCACGCATTATTTTTTCAGCATTTCAGCATTGTACCCATAACCTTCTCCACAAGGTGACGAATTTTATTCCGTTGGCCAAAGTCTTGTGCACAGAACCAATGTCATTGGGATCACAATGACTTGCAGTAAATATGTTGCAAGCAAACACACATAAACGGTGAAATCGATTAACACTTTATCCATAACGATTTTACAATAAGTATAATGACGCAAAAATAAACGGTTGAATCGATTAACACTTTAAACCATAACGATTTTCAATATTATAATGACGTCAAAAAAACGTGAAATCGATTAACACCTTTAACGCATAACGATTTTACAATAATTATATGACCAAACATAATGTGATTGCTTTTAAATAGTGGTTGACGCAGAGCTGATTTCTAAAGCACATATATTGATTCCTTATAATATGAATTTGATCTATCATAGAGAGTGAAACATTAATTTAGCTGAAGTGTCGGAAATTGGCGAAATTGATGAACGATGTTTGTAATCGAATTGAGAAAAAAGCACGAACTTGACCGGGAAACCATACTATAACTGTGAGAAGCTGATGAGCCAAGTTTACTAGGATACTACATTCGACGATATACTGGCACTGTTTGCACTACTAACATTACTTACCTTTTGCGGAATTTGCCCAGCTGGTAAATAGCTGTGACGTTAATCAATATAGGGCAATGATGACACACTGGATGTAAAGCGACATTTGGCAAGAACGACACGAAAATAATGTAGCGAAACACCTGACAGACTCAAGGGCTGTCCTAAAATAAGATGTGGCAAAAGTCCTATAGTGCAATTGCACCTGAATTTCAGAGAGCATATTATGTGATGATGCAAATATCTTGAATAGGAATGTCTTCACAGGACCTCACTTAAAAGAAATACCTTATTGATTCATTTAATGGATGCGCGTAACTTAGCCCTTAGGTACTTCTTTAGATACACAATATACTAAAGTAAAGGTTAACACTTAAGTGTATAAGGGGGTCCATGTGGACCCAACATTTTGTTTTTCGCACGCCATTTTTAACCGTTACGGTAAATTACATTTGCCCAAAATTTTATGTAATTGCCTAAATATCAGTTGAGTATATTTTGGTGGAAAAAAAATCAAATCGGCCATGGCGTTATTATGCTATAGTAGATTTCAAATTACGTGAGACTCCATACATAAATCCATAGGGATGATTTTTCAATCTCCGGCAATGTGGAGACTAGGCCTTTGTTACCATCACAAAACATATTGTGTCCATGGTATATACAAAGTTACTTTACAGAATCGGCTTACTGGAACTGATGCATTCAGTTCTACAATGGTCTGTTAAAGATAAAAGGACTTGTCAAATCCGCTTTGTGCTAATCTCTTATACAAGTTTGGCCCACTTTTTATGGCAAAATAAAAACTTAGTTGTGTTATGTGTGCATTGATATAAGAATGCATTATTTCTCCAGTACTGTGATAAAGAATGATATTTTGTAGTGTCAAAGATAAGTTATGTTCAAATAACAACATTTAATGAAATATTTGCTGTTGTTTTCATCCTGATACTTCAAATGAAACATCCAACCTATCTTAGATGTGAAACAATGTATTTTATGTTAACATTTATTTACTAGCTACATTACTATACATTGTATGAGTACCATAACCCTTTTTACCTGTGGCCATTAAAATATTTCATCTTACCTCTCACGGTGAATGGACATACCTAAAACTTTTAATGAGGTCTCACTTATTTTGAAATCTACTATAATTAGCATAACTAAGCATTTTGGTGGCGCTATTCAAAATTCGTTTTGCCCCTTAAATCGTACTGGAGTAACTTTTTTCTGATTTTTATTTCAGTAATGTAAATATATTTATTTTTTCTCTTATTATGAGCCAAATTTTATGGAAAAAGTCTTTCGAGAAAGTGTTTTTTCATTTTTTGGCGGGAGAATTGGGTGCGCGCTGTAAAAATTGCTTTTTGGACCGTCATTTTGAATCGATTAATTTTTTTTCTGTTATGTGGTCGTGTTGATATACCCCATCAATGATCAGAGTTTGGGAAAAAATTCCACCGGCAAGTGGTTTTCAGGGATACACAAACGGGAGTGCACAAGACCTTATACACTTAGGTGTTCAAGGTCACGGTGTTATGATAGAGCAGCAGCAAAAAAAAAAAAAAAAAAAAAAAAAAAAAAAAAAAAAAAAAAAAAATGAACACGGGGAAATTCAGAGAAAAATATAAGTTTTGCAAATATGAATGTCTGCCGGAGACCCGCTGCTGCGTGTGGCCCCAGGAGAGGGGTAAAGTTACTATGGGGGTCAAATATTTGAACTGCTCTAAATCAAATGTAATATAGCTCAAATTATTCATTACGTAAACAGGAGTAAACAAGTCAATTGGGTCACATGCATGTGGTGCATCCTTTCCAAGATATTTGGGAAAATAAGCTAAAAGTCATTTGTTTATTCATGAAGGTCACCCTTTGCAATACCTAGATTTCTTTGTAAAACATATTTTAAAAAAATGTTTAATGATTCTGATTCCAAATATGAAATGCTTTTGCACTTTTGGCATCTTCTTGTTATCAGACGTATGTCTGTATATTAAAATTGGTCTACTTTTGAAAATCCAAAAATGTGCTGACAGAAGACAGTAAGTGTGCACGTATTGGGGGTAGGTAGGCCTACTTCCTTTTGCATTTTGAGAAAAAATTGAACTTCTGTCAACCGTTTTGGATAGAGGGAGTGGTGTTTAGAGCTATAAATCGGATATGTTACGTGTTGAAGTTTTCTCCAGGGCCGAAAGGCTTGTGTTGTGTTTTGGTGGAGGAAAAGGGTGGATTTTGGGATGATTTCTGAGGCAAGTTATTTCAAGAAATGAAGCACATCTAGAGACTTGCCAATCCGGAATATTCCATGTTCCTAAATGGGGATATCATATTGAGGAAATGTAATAATGAGTGTGCTTGGAGAGAGGTGGTGAATAAAAAGTAAAAAAAAATATTGGAAATCTGAAGGCATCTGGGGATGATTTATAACAGAGAACATTTTAGATGTATCATGAAGAAGGATATAAGTTGTTGTTTTTTTGTATCGGACCAGAATGTTACCTTTTTTTGTAAGCTGGTTTCGACTTGCATTGTGGACTACAGAATGTGGAATAATCAAGGAATCAAATCCAATCCCCCGAATACTTGTGTCAAATTATCCAAACCAATGCTGGTAAATAGTGTAAACAGCCAATGGTAGATTCTGTATATGCAGTCTTGAACTCTTGAATACAACATCTATGTGTTATGGGATATGATGCATGATAAAATATCTAATCTAATGTTAGCTTTATCACCTAATCTGTGGCATCTCAATGGTCTGTAAGAACCATGAGTAATCAATCCAATATCCCATAATCCATTGTGTCAACTATCCCAATACACAGGCATATAGCAGAATAACAAATGTGATCATCATGTCCCATATTTGTGTTGTGGGTGCATGCTCATAATCATGTTATTGTCCTTGCCACTTAAGAGCTCCAAGGTGATTCTCTGCTATGGGCTACTGTTTATTCTCCTAATTAACAAGTTTATTTCTTGCTAACTAACTAGATAAATTTTAATAATTTTGCTTATGCTGTGGAAAGAGTTAGTTATCACCAAAATGTTGTAAAGGAGAAAAAATCAGCCATTTGATATCTTAAACATGACATGTTGTCATATAGTTTGATTCTTTTGAGGTATTTGGTAACGTGTTCATGTAATTGTGAATGGGGCTTAAGGCTTACGAAATATATCTTTACCGATGGGTTTGGGGTGAAGGCCATTCTGTTAATCTGTTAAAGACAAATTTTATATACTTACATTTTAGCCATCCCCTTCATAGGGCCTAAAAAACAATTGCAGGAAATTATGCAGGCTTGAACTAAATTCGGCTCAAAGGTGAGAGTATGATAGTGAGAGCTCGAGAGACCCGGGGAATGGGGGACCCTCTGTTAAGGGTGTGTGTCATCCGACTTTTGAACTTAGGACTTGGGAACTGATTTTGGTCTTTTAATTAGTGCCCTTAGAAATTGGATTCGAAGGAAATATGCAGGCTTTAAAACTCAAATTCACTTTGCTTGGAAAGAAGACCATGTGTATTGTTGGTATTGGGCCTATTTAGATGGAAAAGGGAACTTTTGGGTATTTGGTATGGGGTGTCCTGGGTTAGTAGGGAAAGGGCACCTGTGTTAGATGAGAGAATCTTAGTGTGCTCGGTGGCAGCTGGGAAGGGGCTCTGAGACAGACGAAAAGGGGAAGGCCACCTGTGGCAGTATAGGCCCTCGGATCTCTGGGGAGGTTATTAAAGTGGACACTGTTTTATATTGCAAGGGCTCTGTCCGAAGGGGGGTAGTGAGGGGCCCTAGGTGGTGACAAAAAATTTCCTAAACTACAGGTTACGTCTGATCAGCTTCCGTACGGACCAAACAACCCTAACCTTGGTACCCCCTCCGCAATTCGCGAAAGCCAGAACCGCGAAATTCTAGTTGTTTTATAATGGGAGGGGTACAACATTCCATGTAGGACCTCTATGGGGATGGGGACATTATACCCCTCCCTATTAAGGGAACCACCCATGCAAAATAAAAAGCATAATTGAATCAGTAATCATTAAATACTTTTTGATAGTTTTAGGCAAAGAAATCTGATAATCGCTAACGTTGACCTTTCATGAAGCAAAAAATTAACCCTTTACATCTTTCCCAAATATCTTGGAAGGAGGCACCACACGCAATGTGACCCAATTGACTTTTTTATTCCTGGTTACCTACGACTAATTTAGCTATATTACATTACGTTTAGAGCAGTTCAAACATTTGACCCCCATAGTAAACTTTACCCCTCTCCTGGGGCCACACGCAGCAGCAGCGGGTCTCCGGCAGACTTCATATTTGCAACAGGTATATTTTTCTCTGAATTTTCCAGTATTCAATTTTGGGTATCTCGTTCGTTTGATCAAAACCT
Source organism: Ophioderma brevispina (assembly GCA_023653785.1). Classification (NCBI taxonomy): domain Eukaryota; kingdom Metazoa; phylum Echinodermata; class Ophiuroidea; order Amphilepidida; family Ophiodermatidae; genus Ophioderma; species Ophioderma brevispina. Next base: position 103,515 of record JAMKCH010042474.1, on the reverse strand, counting down.
TCTCGGCTGCCGGTCTTGAACCCAGTCCATACCAGTACAATTTTTTGATACACTCAAATAGCATGACCATTTCCCACGAGATGTAGTGGATGCAAGTGCATTGATTTCTCATACTTGAGGTTTAAACCTGTGACCTTTATTCATACATCCCAGTGGTCACTTACTGGTAATCCTTGTATCGAAGCCCTTAAACTATTACAGACCCGTGGGATCATAGATATTGTGCATATGTCTTCATTTGTATGTCATACGTGTTTTTTTTTCTCTTCTTCATCGCAAGTAGAATTCTCAGGGGAAGATTTGTATAAACACCATTTAATTCCTTGGAAATTTTTAAGGCTATTAAGAGCATGAATGAGATATTTAAAGATGCTTTTGACCTTGGCTCGTTTTATGATGTGTAGAATAAAGGTGAGACAACCTTGATAGCGACCGTGCCGTTATACATGTATGTTTTTGAAATGTATTGTAATTTAGTTTGAAGAGCACACCCTGACAAATAAACCTGAACGACGAATCTTGACCTTTGCAGATCATCAGGCGGTCGAATTGATCGTAAAATCAAACAGGGTTTGAGTGTTGCTAATTTCCTCTTATTGATTAGCATTAAGGCACGCCAGCATGGTTATGGTCTTGTGGAATCAATCAAATCAGACCCTGCATTGGCCTATTAAGAAAAACCTGATAAATTGAAGGAATGAACGCATTGACCTAAGCTCTGAGTTAATATTTTACGTGATGCACTGACAAAACTGTGTGGGAAAATCGCCACCCGTATCGATCGATCGAAGGGCTGCTCATTAAATGACGTTGCGTGACGTCGAATATTTGAGCAGTCCGTAAAAGATACTATCTTTTGATGAAATCACAATGCCACTTCTTATAGATCTTATAAACAACTGTAAGAAAAAAGCAACACTGAACACGCTTAAAATGCGTACTACTTGGACATAATCACAGTGCAAGTGGGCAATAAGGTCATATCTGGGTCTTTGAAAGTCCGCCGCTGTCATAAATTACTACAGCATTACCTATTGACTTACTTTAGCTTATTGAATTTTCCACTTGCTTATCGTGTCCAAACACTGTGTTCTCAAATATATCCAGCCAGATGGTACAACTCTGGCGCTTCACTTATTCCGCAGGTCCCGTCTTTGTGCATTGCAATTTTGTTCCAGAGTGGGCAGACCAAGAGATGTTCCCTAGTCTGTGGTGCTTGTTCCACAACCACATGTAGTGTCCTGATCTGCGTTCCAGGTAACCCCACTTCTTCAATGAAACCTTAGATCGGTCAATTATGTTTCTCAATCTGTTGAGCATTCGCCATTCAGTCCACCCATGAGGATGTCACGCTCCCGGTGGGAGATGCTCACCCGGTTCAATACCACTGATGTTAACTTGGTTGATGGCAAGTCTTTCTTTCCACAAGGCGACTCAATTGCATTAATATATTCTCAGTTTTCAAGATATTCTCTTATTTCAGACCAAAATCACACAAAAAAGGTAGACCTTCGGGCGGTGTTACTGTTCTGATAAGTAACACCGCTTAAAACAGTCTTGAAACAGTCTCCTTAGAGACTGTTTCAAGAGGTTGGACTTTGCTTAAGAAACTCTCTCTGGATTTAAGGCGGTTGGCAGCAGGTATCTGTCCAGACATAAGGTGTTTCACATTAGATACTTGGCAGCTACGCTCTTGCATGCTCGCTACGCTACGACGAATGTCTGGTGGAGCAATTCCTGCTAGGATGTATAAGTTTTCCGTTGGTGTTGGCCGGAGGCATCCTGTGATAAGTCGGCAGGAGGAATTTAATGGTGGATCAAGCTTCTTGGCATGGGTTGACCTTTCCAATACGGGGCAAACATACTCTGCACAGTAGCACAGGGCAAGTGCCGTCGAACACCCCATCTTGTGCCAGTGAGTTTGTTCAAGATGTTATTGCGTGAACATACTTTACTCTTCGTCTTCTCGATAAGACAGAGTGCGGTCCAAGGTAACTCCTAGGTAGACAGGGTTATCACAGTGCTCCAGGGGTGTTCCAGACCAGGTAACTTTAAGCTGACGTTTGGCTTCACGGTTGCGTAGATGGAAAGCACACACCTGTGTCTTGGATGGATTTGCACGTAGGTGGGTTTCCTCATAATAAAGTGTGAGTTCATGCAAAGCTTTGGAGAGTCTCTCTTCAACAACTGTGAAGTATGCATCTTGTGCGCTTATTCCAAGATCGTCTGCATAAATAAAACGACGGGTTCCTGCACTCCGAGGTTGGTCGTTGGTGTAGATGTTGAACAGGAGAGGTGCAAGCAGCCCATTCTTGAGCCTATGCGATCGGCTCTTCTTCGCTCCTAGCTGAACAAAGAACGTCCTGTCTGCCAGCAATCCTCTGATAAGCTCAGTCAAGCGGATGTCCTTTGTGATTTCCATAATAGTAGGCATCTGTGATTAACAGTGTCGTAGGCTGCTGATAGGTCGATGAACACAACATACCCCTCTCGAAACCATCCTCAATGTGTTGAGTTAGGTTGAGTACCTGGCTTGTTGTTGCCTGGCCGGAAATCTGCTTGTTCTGGTATGAGGTGTTCGTCTATCACAGGTGCGATACGGTTGAGCAAGAGACGTTCAAAAGCTTGTAGGTATGGCTAAGGAGTGATATTGGTCTATAGCGCTTGGGTTTGGATGTATCTTTCCCAGGCTTTAAAAGCCTGTACTTTCCTCCAGATCTTTGGGAACCTGTGGAAAATAAGGCAGCAATTGTAGAGCTCAAGAAGCCATTCCTTTGCTACTGGGCCGAAATTTTTCAGCTGCTCAGTTGAGATGTTATCAAGGCTTACTGCTTTTCCTGGTTGAAGTTTAGCAATACCGGATTCCAATTCGTCCACTGATGTTGAAGGGGCGAGTGAAACCAGGGTCGCCACTAAACCGCCCACGGTCTTCTTGCTGCACTTGCCATTTAAAAGCAGTTGTTGGGCAACTTGGTTGGGTGTGGCATTTGGCTGCTGTGGAGGTTCTGTTTGATCCACTCAGAGCTTTCGGATGGTAGACCATGCTTTCTTGCTGTTATGGGTCATATCGGTGGATTCAATTAAAGTATGCCAGGTTTTGATCTTTTCCTGGGAGATCCTCTCCGAAACTTCCTCACCTTTAGCAGTTGTTTCAGCCGAAAAAGGATCAGCTTCGGACATGGTGATATACTCTTGATATTTAGTTCTTTAAGACGTTCCTTTGCATATTGATTTGTCATATCCGCAGGCACATTTATGCGCGACAATGACACCGATGTGGATTCTTCATTATTGTTAGCATCCGAAGAAAACTTGTAATTCGATTAAGTCTCGTCACTACTTTTCAAAGAACAAAAAAAAAAACTTGTGTTATTATATTTTATAGTCAACCGAACTATATGTAAGTTTTTAACTGGCAGAAATGCCATGACATCATATGGAATCCCCATAGGGCACACGCAGACGAGAGGTCAGATTTCAGAACTGTTGATCACCATTACGGTTAAATTAAAGGATTAAGCAGCGATTTGCTGATCCACAACATCAAAAAAATCATCAAAATTTGCATTTAAGTATTTTTGTTACTGGCATAGATGTGCCAACATAACCTGCAAGTGGTTGACTTGAAATCCGTGTATTAAAAGCCAAGGCTTTTGTAAAGATTAAAAAAGCTTTTCCGTGTGAATATCCCAGATTTATAAGCGTAATATTGTGCGCCATGACCTGTACAGGTTGACCTCAAACACAAATATTATTGACCTTTGTTTATTTTGTACTGGTGTAAACCACAATCAGCTGTTTAGTGTAGATTTGCGTAATCATCGCTGTATGTCTATTTGCGGGAAACGGTATGACACATTTCCTCAAATACTTCATTTTTTCACTATTTGGTATTTTGTTCCCACATTAAAGTAGTTACATGGAATTGTACATAGTTATCTTTGATTTATAAGCTAAAAATGCATTTCTACATTTTTGTATTCTCTCACATTATCGCTACTTATCCCTTTAACGGGTTTTAACGCAAAACTCTAGCAAATAAGGACACTACCGTTGACAAATCCTACAAAGAAATAAAACATTCCATTGGAATTGATATAGGAAACCAACATAATAGTGAGTTTGTTTATACGCTCATTCTCAAGTACTTGAAAAAATGTAAACATTGCAAAACTCTGCTGGAATTTGACAGCTCGATCATGACTAAATTTGCCTTATATCGACGATGGAGAAAGCTGATTGAAAAATTGAATATTGTAAACAAAATATACATATCTAAGACTCATTCTACAGTGCTCATGCAGTTCACCAAAGTTCAAACCCTCAAAAATTGACTTTTTTGCGGTTATATGCGTCCTTAGCGTTCCCACTGATAAGGGGAGGGGGCAGTACTAAATCACTCCAAGTTTGGTGTAATGGTAGTTAGTTCCAGTAAGGTCCTTTAAAATTAATTTTTAGTTTCTCGTAGCAGTGGCCTCGGAAAAGAGAGAAGGGCGGTTTTATTTTTTTACTTTTTACTAAAAGACGTTCAAATATGGCTGTTTTCACAAAAATTTGATATTACCACCGACTTTCAGCCGCATCAAAAAATGGTGAGGTCTTTACAAGGAATCACCCCCTAGAGGTCTTTAAAATCACGTGAAAGTGACTGTGGTTGATTAATAACACAATAAGGCCTATCATCCATCAAAATTTAAGGATTGTAAACATATTAATTTAAGAAAATTGCAAAATAACAAAATGTTTGGCCTTATCCCAAAAAGTGAGGAGGGAGGGCTACAACAATCTGATAATTTTTTTTATGCGGCCTTAAAAATCAAGGACTATTTGTGACATTTTGGTGTCCTGTGGGAATTAATTTTTCCGTGAGGGTAGCACGATATTAATAAAATGAGAGCGCATAGGAAGTATATTACTCTTATACATGTAGTAGGAAAATAGTGACTTTCGATTAATGTACTAAAATAGGCCCCGGAAAGAATACCCTTGTCGTAAACGGTAGGAGGCGTCCGTGACAGACAAAAATTGCGGGCGCTGTTCACGTGCTCGTTTCGTAAAAGTTAATCGGAATGTGTAAAATTAATTGATGCTGATATTTAAGTTTCATATCTGATCATGTGATTCATGCATTGATCACTGGTTGTAAAGTGCTATGATTTCTGAAAGCACACAGCAGCATTTATAATCATTATGACTCCTGAAAAATCACGTATCACTCCTTAAATATCCATAACCAAAATAGGCCCCTAGTATGGGTTGTTGTCAAGATGGAATATAAACTCATTTAAAAAGACTATTGGTAAAAAAAAAATATTAAAAAGGCACGTCAAAAATATTGGACAAATTTTACATACCTGTACGATAATGCTCATATCCAAAGGCCCGCAATATCTTGCCAATCAGGAATATCACACCCCGTATTATGTTAGAGAAAAACAACATTTTGCACGATAATTATCAGGCCAGTGAATGATTTCAGATTACATCACTACTAAGGTCAACAGTATCTCAGGTATCCAAAAGCTTATCTAAAAAAATAATACTCATAACAAAGCCTATAATCTGATAAATTTCGAGCAATAAATTCAAAAACTTTTCCTATGCAAAGGCAAGTGGAAATCTGGTTTTGTCTCATGCACCATGTGCATATGCCAAAAGTATATTGTGCAGTGACAATTGTACTTAAATTATACACGGAAACGAATAATAATTTTGTAATCTTAAAAAAAGTGTTTATTAATACAGTATTGGGAATTCAAAGAAAATATTCCCACATGAAAAACACACATTCGTTATATGTTAGATGTACAGAATCTTTGAAGTACTCAAAGAAAATGGAGATGATTTACAGCAAATGTAAAGATACATGTATATTGTAGTAATTATAACAAAGAATAATACATTATTTAGAAATAAGTACAGCTACTTGCAGCCATCTCAGTATTGTGGTACAAGACCAACAATAATCTCAAATCTTGATCAACTGCATGCACTGAATACGCAAAATATATTTATTCCAAGTCTTTCTGATGTCTTAAAATGCCTTCTAGATTGCAGCAGGTTAGGAGTAATGGAAGTACTAGCCATATTGCATTACCATTGAATAAAGCATGTGCCGTGTTGGAGTTGGCTATATTGGCTTTTGCCATGCTCAACAGGAGGTGTGGTGTGTGTTTCCACAGTTACCAAACATCAGCATAAAAGAAAATGCTTTAAAGTGATTCAATATCCCATCTATATTTGTTCAGTTTGAATCTAAATACATTCGTGTTTAGATTTTGATTAAAAACTCAGTAAACAATAATGACTTCTTCAAAGAATTTTGGTCTAACCTTCAAATAACAAACACCACGAATTTATATAACCCTAACAGTAGCTCCCAGTTCCGTATGCAGGCTTTATTTCAAGCACCTCTCCACTAAGTGGACTTTTGTCGAATTGTCTTAAAAATGTTAGCGTTTACCGAAAAAATCAGCAGACGTGTCACTTTTGTTGCACCTTTTGTGAAATTTGGGGTCGCACAACGTTCCAAACAGAAAAATAAATAAACAAATAAAAGCTTTAGTTAGTGCTTTTCCAAAAGGGTGTACAAATTTTCATAATACGAATTTTATTTGATAAGATATATTAGCTGGTTATTTAGCCTAGAAGACATAAAATGCTTGAGTTACCCGTCTTCAATTGTCAAATGTTTGCCCTTCACCATTAGCCAAATCATGAGATATTTCTTAATTATATACACACGCCATTTTAAGCTACCGTCCGGCAGTAGGTTGGTGATAACGTTTTGTAAGTGAAAACTTTTGTAAGTGAAATCTGAATTATACTGTTAATTATAATTTATACTTTATACAAAGAAAAATGATAGTTGATCAAAATGCCAAATTTGTACTACCATGATAGGTAATAAAAATGTACACAATACAAGAACACATTAAGCCAACAATGTATGTACATAAACATACATACAAGAAAGAGCAAATGAGTGCCAAAGACAGAAGGATTGATTGATTGATTGATTGATTGATTGATTGATTGATTGAGTGAGTGAGTGAGAGAGAGGGGGGAGAGAGAGAGACAGAAAAATAGAAAAATGCACAAAATGAATAAAAGCATGACACCCATAACATTATTGGTGGCATGTTTTTATTTATTTTTTAGAAAGGGGGAGGTACAGAGGGACATTCGTAGATAGATAACTACATAAAAAAATAATAGATATATTAGTATATGGGCTATTGGCAAGCGAGCGAGTGTGTGTTACTTTCAGGTAAATATTTAAAGTCAGTTAACATTACTGTCAAAAGAATTTTGCCAAGCTACCAATTCACTCTCACTGTAAAATACATGTACAAAGTGAAACCCAATAAAAAGTGGTTTAAGTATGTGCCATAGCACTCTGGTATAAAAAAATTAATCCAAGCCATATACAATGATCACGAAAATTCAAATATTCCTTTTTTCTATAAGATACTCATCGCAGGTCCTTCATTGAAGACAAAACCATACTTTGACATTCCTTTACAAACGAAGATATCTCTTGAATGCAAATCTCTATAATTATTGCTATAAAAGTATTTGAGTATATGTTGAATGGAACTGCTTGTTTTTTATATTATTATATTATTATTTTGATAATTTTTATGAGGTTAATTAGTGCAACCAACAGCAATAATTATGGTGCAATTTGTTTTTCTGATCCAAGTTAGCACGTGACTTGTTAAAGCCACTATCAGCAATTTCTTCAAAATGTAAACAAATTGCGCCCCTTTTTTCGTCAAAGCCCATTTTTTGCACTGTTGTATCGGAAATGGTTGTAGTAAAGACCTCTGTAAGTGGCTAATTTTAACACGCCATATTTGTCAAGAAATGGCGATTTTTATGCATTTGTTTACTAATAAAGGTCGGGATCCGACTTTGATTAGTAAACAAAACAGTCGTAAGTGGCATCTTCAAGACCGCTTTAAAATACTTTAGTGTCTTTTTTTTCACAAAGAAGAGTAATATTAGGTGTTGATATGACCTAACACTATCCTATTTGTCAAAGTACCTTTTACAAAACAAGCGTACTCTAAGCGTGATGCGCGTAAATGTGATCGTGCGAACTACTGCTAAGCCCCGCCCCTTCTGGATGTCGCGCGCGTACGTCTTGTAAAAGGTATTTTGATAAACTGAAGACACAAAATGGCATTGTGAGTGTGGAAAAAATGACCGATAGTGGCTTTAACCTCTGATTGAATAGAAGTCAATTTTTGAATCATTCTCTACCATTTTCATATAGCCATCTTAATGATTAAACACATGTGTGACCAAACCGTGTATTATGATGGTACAAATTTCTTACATTCTTACACAACTATATCGATTTCAAAGTTCAAAATATTAATCTTCTACTTTTTCTGAAAGTAACCAAATAATTTTTCCAAGAATACATATTGATTTTTCTTCGAATTTCATTTCGTATGATAGTAATTGGATACAATGTTAATACTTCCGTTGATAATAAATATATTATCTTCAACTTGATGTGCCTGAAATTCTAGGCAGTGAAAACTATTGGCATTCTGAAATACAAAAGCGCATTATGATATGAAATAGTCCTTAATTTACATAATTTACATTTCCAGATAAATGCGATCAACGCAATTCTTAACGTGTAATTCCCAAACTGGGTAACGTTTTACAAGCTTTACTATACAGTAATACCAATTCTACGCCAGGATATACAAGAATTTGCTATGTGCAATAAATAATACAATAAGAGGCACTCCATTATACTACTTTATTAGCTTGTTGGCTTTAATTCTATTTTACAGAAATGAAAGTTTGTCCCATGTATATCTAGGAACCGCCAAATAATACGAATAAACATAACTTAAGGCGTATTCTTCCGTGTAATTTCTTGATTAGGCATATTGCTTAGTAAATATCGCGACATGCTGGTTCATATTGTCGTACATTTGCTTAATGTCACAAACAATTGATCACACGCCAGAAACAGATACCAACAAAAAATATCAACGTTATCAGACAACACTTTTCTGTCAAAACATGTTTCAGTTCAAAGACCTTTGCATTTTTATATGCGTAATTCTCATAAAATAGTGAAATTTATAAGATTGTTTTGATCAAACTCGCAGACCACGTGTAAAACCGTTTTTTTCCTTTGAAATGCCAGCGCATTTGTGTTTGGATTAACAATTTTTGAGTAGTAAGTGCTTTTTATTTCCGGCTGTACTTTGCATTTTGAATTACATTGTGCGTGGTGCCCGACCCACAACCTGTGTATTCTATACGTCGAACGGTTTTTCTTTCCCTTCCTTCCTAAACTACACTGTTAAATTTGCAACGGATAATGTAGTTATGTACAAACAGTTCACCCATTGTTTACTCTAATGATACTCGGTAGCCAAACGAACTTTGAATAGGAACTGTCAAGGTTACAAACAGTACAAGACATTATAATGGCCATAATTGCGGGACAAAACGCTTTAAATGTTAGAAGACGGTTTTCAGATTTTTATAACAAGTAAGAGTGTTTGTATAATAAGAACCGAAAAGTAAGTGCTTAGTTGGGACCCCAAATGGCCCGTTCGAGGGTTCATAAACAGAATTGATTCAAGTTTTTTTTGGCTATATTCATCAGTAGAGTAGAGTAGACAACACAAATGGTTCGGACCATTTGTAGTCACAACTACAATATCGTTGCACAAAAATTTAGACGTGAATTCAAAATGTGCTAGTGCCAAAACACACCCTAGCCCACAACCTTTTGGAATCAAAAAGTTCACATGCGCCATTAAAGGGCGCTCCTTGAAAATCTATACAAATCACCTCTTCTGTCGCAAATCAATAGCTCAGTCCAGAAAAACCAGTGACCCAAGGTTCATATGGAGTGTAGACAGATTAGGGTCAAAGGTCAAGTAGGTAATTAAAAGGGTACGGTCTTTGTAATTCTCTATCCCTCTTTTGCTGCCAAACAAAAGAAACATAGTTACAGGACAATACCACCAGAGCTACTTTGATCTGACAATAATTAATATTTGTCCCTTATGGGCGTTCAGATTTCATCGCTCAACATCGGGCGACGCTGGCTGGCGAATGCACTTTACGCTGCTGGAGTGAATCAAACAAAATGCGTAAAGCATATAAAAGGCCTACAGCGCGGCCGACGTCTAGCGATAAAGTCTAATGCAACATAATCGTGCACTACCACCCCACGCATATTCGGGCTTCTTAAAAGGGTCCCCACACACTTAGTTTGCGATGACAGAATTAGTGATTTCAAAACAAATGTAATCTCAACTGCCAATTACTCATTGCTCACTAGTGATGGGTGTGTAGGAGGAACAATAATTGAACTATACCTACTTACCAAAATATGAAATGAAATCAAATTCACTATAAACAATCAAAGCATGAACGGATGATCTTTTGTACACAAAAACTAAGCAGAAAAAACAAACATATGGACCCCCCCACTTTCACTCTTTTTCATATGAAATAGGACTTCTAAGACTATTTTTAAAAGTGTTTTACCCTACAAAACTATATAAAATCTCAAAGGGTTTCCTATGAATACAGCGCGGAAGGTAAATACTAATTCGTAGATATACAGCTGAGAGAAATTGAATAATGATTAATAAAGATAATATAATTTTTTAAAGGGGAAATTCAAACAAAAATTGATGACTCTAAATACATGATTAACCATACTAATAGTATTAAAACCCCAATATCACTGTTCATTAATCATTTAACAAATTGATGATAATACATGAAAAACACTCATACCCTATTAAAGTTTCAATGTTGAGTAATTGAAAATGTGTAATATAGGAAGAATCAAATGCAATCCATCTTCCATTTCCATGTATGATTTGAAAACTGCCCATACTACAATCCTACAGGGTACTGTGTGGATACTTAATGTCATCGCCTTGATTGTGTGTACGTCTAAATGCGACATACAACAAGAGTCGTAATTGAGACGAGATGAGACATTTGTTTCAAACGTTTATCAAACCGTCTCTGTCTCTTGACCTAATAAATAGCCGGGGGGAGTACCAAAATACACCCTGTTGTGCTGCTATGTTTAATTTAAGCAAAGATATCTGTGGTATCATCGAACAGTTCCATCATATCTGTTAATTGCTGAAAAAATTCCTTCACATCAACTAGGTATCGACCGAGATACCGTAGTTTGAATCAAGTAGTCGGTTTTGCGGCTCTGTGTCACGCGCCATTTCACATTAAATAATCAACTGGCGCTCAGCGAAGCAAATAAGTGTGCAGAAGGAATCGGGAATTATTTGACTTCAGATAAATGTGACGATATCTGACCCCACGAAATCAGTCACAATTTACAGCGGTGCCTTCTAAACCCTTTCTACGTTCAAAGTCATAAAAAATATTTGAAAGTAATGTGACCTCACGTGTTATAGCGGTTTCTGAGGGAGTTGAATGAATCACCCATACAAGGAACAGACATCGGTGACAACCTATGCCACATCTTTGAAAAAGGTGTTTCAAACAAATCTTACCGTATCACTGGCTTTTACCCCTTTAAGATACACTTAATTTGATGATAAAACATAGGCATATTCTATCATCATTTGGGGATTCATTGAAGTTGACCGCGAGCATTCAAATGGGAATCCGTGGCTAGGGAAAAGCTGACTACGATTCAAAGGACTGTAGACTCGGATATATGCCAGCAGCACTTTAAAGATAATGAAAAAGCTTTCAGATGAATAGTTAGATATTTGTTACTTAAAATTCAAAATGGTGGGACACAGTCATACTCTTATTGTTAAATCAAAATCGAAGGTCGGTGTGTTGGCCATTGATTTGAGGACTCTTTTTAAGATTGCAAGAGGATATTTTCACATCAGGTGTCATACAAAATCGAAGACTGATTTTACCACTGACGTAAAGTTTTCCAATCAAAAAATTTCCCCATCTGAAGGGATTAAGCCAATAGTAACCACATTTTTGAAGAGCGCTCCCAAATTTCAAAGATTTTTGCAAAGTTTCATCGGCCGCATGAAACGTGATTCCAAATGTGAAATAGCCGAGAAATACTGCCAGGTTACGTGTCCATTAGCTATTCGTTGGTTCATGCAAGTCAAGGATCATGTTCGTGAGATTGTGCTATTTCATAATGGACAGACTGAAATTTTAACGTTTCACAGGTGCCGTTGATTAGAATCGGATCATCTCAAAATATATTACAAAAAAACTTTTTATGACGCATGCACATTTGTTTAGCATTACCGTTCAGAAATATAGTTGAAAGTCAATTTCACAACAGTTACATAAATCTCAACAAATTTCAATACTGTGAGGCGCTCATCCAAAAAAGTGCTATTTTTGCTTAAGCTGAGAACATTTCTTTGGTTACAATTAATTAATTATGAAATTTCTAATTTCGGATTGAGACAACACAAAATTCAGCCTAGTGTTATAACTGAAATTATAGCCAAATCAAAATTACCTTCTGTTTTCACTTTTAAAACATTTCGTTAGCCAACATACAAGATAAGAAATCAAATTGAACGTCTAATCTATATAGGAAATCATACATATGACATACAAGTACGTGTGCTTTGAAATTCTCTCGTTGCACCTTTAAGTACAAATCAATAAAATTGTTATATAATACTTTATTCTGTTTCATTTTTTTCCAAAATGGTTATTTTAAAAAGTAAACAAGTCATCATAGCCGTAACAGAATATTTCATTGCATCGATCCCTGGGCTTCATTTAAATGCAATATTAAAACGCCTCTAGAGGTTAAGTTGTGGCACAATAAACGGGGGGGGGGGGGGGGGGGACAATGGTATATACCACCGGTATAGTACACGAATTTGGATAAATCCGCCGATAAATATATAAATACCTAATACACGCTCCTTAAAGATAAGTCATTATTTGTCTTGCGTAACAGATATAACTTAGGCTTATCTACTGTTTAATACACCACGTTAAGTTTATCCCAGAGCTCTGGTTTATCCTATAAAATACAAGCGAAAATAGAAGCGTGTAATGATATATTGATGCCCAAACTGCCCTTCGTTTTCTAATTTGAGATTCCCACGACCTCATCGAGTTTCTACTTTGATAATCAGTTGGCAAGGTACTTGTCTGTTAGGCAGTATGGCTTGTTTACCAGTATTGCTTTGCCCAGAGCGTGTAATCGCTTAAAATCAATTAGTTAAATTTGCGCGCATTTCATGTGCGTACCTCGTTGAAATTTGCTTAAAACGCGGTTTGATTCATAACTTCCGTGTTAAAAACCCTTTACTATAATAAATTGTGATTATTATAGGCTAATGCATCAGTTAATCGTCAACGTTTAATTAAGGTTAAGAAAATATAATTAGCTACATATTATCAAAGAATTACTTCCCATTGTGTGCGAGTAAAGTGGAAAAGTGGTCAAATACTTACCATTCTAAGCGTGGGGCCAAAATTGATTTTGTTAGCAATTACTATAAGTAAAAGAATCTAAAAGTGAAAGAAGTGTTTCTTATCTATTACTAGGAACATAATATAGCAAAAATGGATACTAGGCCATGTAAGTAAAATGTGCATTTTGTAATCACCAAGAGCTGTAGTAATATTTATAAAATGTATCTTTGTAATATTTGTGAATACAATTATTCAACAATTTAAGTTTTACTTAGCAAAACTTAGTAGACCCTACCCAAAGCTGAGCATATTTTTATCAAACCAAGCGCAAAGTATAAGATTTTGCTCGACAGATGAGGGTTGCCCTTTAATCAATATTTTATAGTGTAGTATCTAAGAGTTGTGTCCTAAACCATTATGGTCAAAGGTGATGTAACATGGAAAAAATGTTTAACTTGAAGGGGGAGTTCAGCAAAACAAAATTCAAACCTACTCGAATGAATCCATACTACATTCATTTAGCTTAACTTTCATGTATAAGAGAAATATTTAATGTCTCATGTTGCGTGAAAACTGAACAAAATAAATAAAAAAATAAATATACATTAATTTGTATAATATATATGTATCCCTCACGTCCCTAGGGGAAAATAACTACCAACCTGGCCAACACCGCAAAAAGGGAGGTAGCGTTATTTGTCTTGTTAGATCTAGGAGCAATCTTTCTCACTAAATACAAGGCAGGATTCGCTCCATGTTTTTTGAAGTGGCAAAAAGTGGCATTTAGGGATTTAAGGATTAGTACCTCAACTGTATGGGTGTAGCATTAATGAGTGCGGAAATACCTACAATTTATAGTTTATTATTAACAAATTGGGAAGTTATCTACATTCTAAACATCAAACTACCATAATTGACAGTTATTGCGATATGGATTCGTTGCAGTATGTTTACTGTTTTTCGTTGTAGAGTCCTAATCATTTTCATTACAATTAACAGACCCAATCTGCACACTTTTTCCTAAATGCTTTGACTCCTCTTTCTGCTCCAGTTACTACTACTGCTGCTGTGGAAGCACTATTGGACATTACGTATCAAAGGTACATCTTGAAAAACGAATACATGATACACATGATACACAGCACAAACTTCTCGTATACTGTAGAAATGTTCTTTGGGGGAAATTGGGGAAAAAAAAATTACCGATGGGAAATGCGTTTAACTTTCGAACTCCATTGCGAATACATTGTGTGACTTAGTCTCTGTTTTAAAACAGAAACGCAAGCACACACCCCATCCCATACCCACACTCACACACGGATAATCAAAACATAAAACTGGAACTTTAATATCAGAGTGCTGGCTTGTAAGATTTATCGTATTGTACTTTAGAAAGTACGATTGGTTCCGTGTAGTTACTGGGCTCGTGTGTACCTGCCGGTTCCCATAGCATAGGTGCATTCAAAATGAGTCCAAGTGTTCCAAATAGACACATTACACTGAACACCCAGAGGAAGATCCGATCTATTACCATTGCAACAAATTTCCATTCTTCTATTTTCTGTATCAATAGAAAAAAACATATAAATATAAGGTATGTTAAATCTTTTACATTTTAAGGTTTGCACTATGGAATATAATTGTTTGGGGTTTGCATTACGTAAAAAGTAAAGAAAAACAAATAGAATATCGTTTCTTACTATAATGCCAAAATGGTCTAAAAGCATTTCATTGCCATTCATAAACAATTCAACACATCCAAGTAACGCCAAGGTGCCGATTAACAAAAGGAGTAAACTTGTACAACTAACATAATATCAGCCAGGATTTGCCAATCGTTATCATAGGTAATGGTCCAAACCTCAGTTAAATAAATGGGACTTTAAAGAGACATGAGGACATTTTCAGAAACGCCTCCGATTTTTTTCGAACCCTGTTCTTTCACAATTACTTGGAATGCTTACCAATATATTAGATCACACCTGAAGTGACGATTCCTGACGGCAGCGTAATAATAATAATAGGCAACAGCGCTTTGAAACCTTTGGAAAAGGCGCTTTACAAATGTCGGGTATTATTATTATTAATAAGCTGAATAATTATTTATGTAATAAGATGAAGATTTAGTACAGAAAATCAAAGCATGGTTTTCTATAGGGCAGGCAAGTTCAAAACAAGGTCTGTGGTTTTCTTGTGTACTTGTTTGGCCAATAAACCTTCGAAACGTTCTCGGTAGGTGGTCTACAACCGATCCAGTGCAATTTGAGAGAAATTCGTGTCCTCAAACAAGTTTCCTCCTGTCACTCTAAGTGCTATATAAGAACCCTGAAGTACAGTATATGCATGGTGTAACTTGGCCGGATCTCAGACTCACTCTATCGATTCGATCTCTTACTATATAGTATTATAATCATGTCTACCTGATCAGCATATCCTCTCTGAACAGTACTATGTATTTTGTCACAAATGTTTTCCGTATCACTCCAAATTTTTAACGCTAATACCAGATGTACGTGATACCGTAATTTGGTTGGCAAATCCAAACAGGGTAGAATCCAGAGAAACAGCCTAAATAAGGAAGGTATGGGCGAATCTAACTTTGTTTGTTTATTTGTTTGTTTGTTCGTTTTTGGTTTTATTTTGTTTTTTGTTTGTTTTATTTTTGTTTGCTTGTTTTTGTTTTAATGCAAAGATTTGTTCTTCCAATTTGGGTTATCATGTTTAAAACTTTAAAGTTACGCTAACTGAATCCCCCAATGGTCCTCCAATTCAGTTTGCACGTGGTGTTAGCTTCTCCATTAGCCCACATATCTGAAAATAGGTTCACCTTTGAACGTGTGTATTGTCTATGGACTATGCACAAAGTGACCCTCCACAAAATAAACCATTATCTCACTTGTCATTTGCAGAATTCAAACATTGCACAAAAAATAAAGCTTGGAATACATTCTATAATTTAGTAAGCAATAAGTATCATATTCACTCTGTACACATTGAAAATAATGACATCATAACGATTCTAGGACCAATTCCTGATGAAGCTATTATTACACAAGATCTGACATTGAGGTTGCAATGTTAAGGTATGTTAACATTTTCAGGTTTGCGCTATGGAATCGAGTATTGCACTGCCTGGATGTGTTCTTCATAACCTCGTAGCAACATTTTTTAAACCTGCGAAAAGATTTCATCCTTGATTGTCGTGTGCTCTTTTTACAGTTAATGTTGTAAGCCAATTGGGAAAAATTAGCTACTGGATTTTACAGCGACGGGAGGCGGTATATCCGTTTAATTGATAATTAACATAAGGTTTTGTATCAATTTTTAACTTAACGCTAGTAGTAAGCTCCAAAAGAGCGTTTGGAGCCAATTTAAAGATGGCGATAATTGTTTCTTACCTTGTTCATCATCTTCCGCCTACGGTGTATTAACAATAACTTCCACGCTATCTACTTAAATCAGAACAAGTCTTGTTATTCAGAGAGTTTGTGAACCAACCAACTCCTTAGCTCTGTGTTTCTATTCTTCTAATAAAGATGGTGTTATAGTATTCAACATATATTTGGAGCTTGGCTTTCAGTGTGCCACGTTATCTAACTGTCAGGTGGCCATTCAAACCTTGAAATAGTTATTTGGTAGATGACCTTTTGCAACTTTTTTCATTATTTATACTTTTTTTAAGTCTTCCACGCCGTCAGGCCTCTAAGACAAACAAACAGGGTAATACTGAAGAAAGACATACAGGTTTTGACCCAATTGGGCATTTCATGAGTTCTCGGTCCTCGAAAAGTACGTTGATGACTAGACAGTTAAAGTTATTGATGATGTCACAAGCACCATAGTAAAAAGCATATATCGCCGCTGAGAGGCAACTTGTGGAGGTTGGCGAATAAGGCAGGGATCAAAAGTCAAAGTAAAAACACAATGAGCGCCAGTGTGTAAAATTGATATTGACAGCGTGATCTTCTCCTGTGCGTCTGACGGTAGATAGAACACCAAAATCGTCAAAAATGAAAATAGTAGCCACGGCAACGACAAAGGTACCACGTAAAATAAAGGCGTACGATGTAGTACAAATGTGTAAATAATATCAGCATAAAATTAATTTGGGCAGCATGAATAAGCAATCTTAGAAAGAAAGTTTGGCCGGTGAGTCCATGATCTGCCACTCTCGTTTATCCAGTAATCCTCTGATCAACATATTATCCATTATATCAAATCTACCTTGGCGGTATCGGGTGTACACGGCCAAATTCAGTGTAACAAATTGTTCAAACGGGAAATATTCTATATCAATTTTGCAGGAGCCTTTTCTATATTGCTGGGGGCACCATATGACGGTACCATCAGATTGAAACTATTGCATTCACTAGAAATTGAACATCAAAGAAGCCATCGCACTGTGATAAAAAAAATATAAATAGATATTTAATCAAGATACGGTTGGTTGCCATGGTTAGTGGAAATTTTGTAACAAGAATCACTTGTTCCTCTGATATCGTACAATACAAATCGAATCACAAATGGAAGGAAGAGTCATACCTACAGGTTATATCGACAACAACAAGCGGAAAAGGGGTTCAATGTACGAAAAAAAAAAAAAAAAGGTAATTTACGTATGGCATCAAACAATATTTCAAACGTCGAAAGAATCCGCACTGTTAAAAATAAACCTGTAAAAAAACAGGGATTTGACTGGCAGCTGGGACTCACAACGTGCAGAACGTAAAATAACCGGAGCCGTAAAAATACGAAACCGTTGCAGGGAACGTAAAATAACGGCGTAAAATCTCAGCTTCAACGTTATTGTTGGTTTTTGACTTGTTTAAACAATATTAAGAATTTACGTTTTAAAAAACGTTATTACAATCCTCTGACCAAATTTTCACGGTGTAGCTATGGCATCATACAAACGTTGTATTTATACGTTACCACGTGGTTGTAAGAAATTATATTTCAGGCAAACAATTGTGAGAAAAAAAGGCAATAAACAAAGGGAAAACGTGAAGAAATAAAAATTTAAACCAGTTTATACCTTTGTTTTATATGGTAATGTACACATTTTAATGTCACCAATTACTGAATTATCATATGAATAAACTTATGTATATAAATACATGCACCTTATATAGATTCGAACCAGGGCCTTAAGATTACAAGTCCTAAACTTTATCCACTACACTACATGACTTTACTGATGGCAGATGCTAAAATTAAATCTATATATGTGTGTACTACTTTTTTCAAATTAAATTAAATACATTGCAAAAAGGAGGAATTGAGATCTACAAGAGTTTTTTTTTAACTATTTTTAAAAATGATAGGGAAAATAAGATTTTGGATTTTTTGATGACGTTACTTATAACGTTTATTTAACACATTTTATAGGTAAAACGATTTTCATAGTTCATATTCTTACATTAAAACAAGTAAGTTATAAAAAAAACGTAATATTAAGGAAAATATAATAACGATCAGCGTATAAATACTACCTTTTTTCAAAATGTGTATTATTATTTTATAGCCACTGTTTATTTACATTTTTTTCTGCTTACAAATTGTAATTTTATGTTAGGTATAGGTAATTAAGCGTGAAGATTATTGAATAATTGGGTTTACCGTAATTTAAAAGGTAAAGTCTGGTAAAATTAGGAACATTTTTAACAGTGCGTGTTAAAAATACAGCATGTTTACATTTCTTCGGGTTCACATAATATGTAATTCCGTTATTCAATTTCTATCAACAAGGATGCATACAGGGGATTAAAATATCCCACGAACTGATCTATATAGAAAAATTCATGTTTGCGTAGTGTATCAGTCTCTTTATTAATGAATTATATTAAGGTATGATGTGACGATTTACACGATATGAAAAACTTCAAATTATAAGAAAGTATACGACGCTTATTCCAAAAAAACTACCAAATATTTCTAAAAATATCAGTTGACTTTACAAAATTGAAATGATATTTCGAAATACTTCGTCAGTAGTCGACATATAACAATTTTTACAAGTTTTGCGTATTTTACTTTACCTAAAAGTTATGTTATTTATTTACATAAAGTTACTTACTTATTATATAGTAAAATATCCGGTCTCCAAAGGCGAGCAGAAGGTATATGAATTGATTCGATACCGTCATAATCATCTTTATTCCAAGCTAAATTGTGATCTTTCCATTCCTGAAATTTCAGAAAACACACATTTCTTTTATAACAATTTACACTGCCCAAGTGTCATTAAGGTTAGAAAAAAGGCGTATCTTTTTATATTCGTTTTCCTAAGTGGAAGTTATCTGATAGTGAATCTGGCAAAGTAATACATGTAAATATTTCAACTAACCCCTAAAGTATCCTTTTTTACCATTTATTAATCTTCAATATGGACGTCTACAGCTGTTGCTGTAGTAGATTGCCACCCTATTGAGACCAATATAAATGCCTCGCCAACATATCACAGAGACCTTATTGCTTTTTGCGCATCGTGTGATACCCCTATTTGGCAGCCTCAAGTACGGGATCGCTGTGAATCGTAAAAGCAAACTAGTCTAGTAACAAGACGCTTTCTAACATTATGCCCATAATGCGAAAATGTCACAATAAACTTAAATTATACTTATTAACAATGCTAACTTCATCCGTTTTCTAAGGAAATGTTTGAATTTAAAAACAATGATTATAGTTACAATAACAATAATAATATTGAAAACCCTCTGAAGGACGGTAACGCGAAATATAATGGCGAGTATGACAAATGCACTGTTGGAAAGTCTATACCGGACTGGGGCGCAAATTGCTTGGCTTTTAACAGTCAGAAAGAACGGTAAAGGCATCGCGTTTATGTTAAATACTTGGATTGATATCACATTTAAAGCCCATAGAATAACGGTAAATTCCACCTAGACTGTATTCTAAATACACTTTGCGTGTGAGTGTGAGGAATATCTGTCCTTACAGTGAGACATAGAGCAGGAATCAATTGTCATACTCTGCCTGGTCACAGCTTAACAACAAATCCAGTATTTTCATTTCGCTGATCTTTTCATGATTAACAAATAGCAACTGGGATGAGGTTCATATAATTGGAAAGGTACAACTGTGGATAACCACGATTACGCAATGTAGCTTCCGGCTTATGAATTATTCTGTCTTATGAATTATAAAAAAGAAGAAATTTGTTAACACATTTGCATTAATTTACGAACTATTTTTTTAATGTACGGCCGGCCATTACAGCAAAAGGTGCTTTGAAAGATTTCTGACGGCGTCTTCGTAATTGGTGACAAACATTCCAACCATGAAGATTCGCATCCTCATGGGACATACAATAGCCTGCCATGGGTTTTGGGCCTTTTAATTTTTCAATTATTTTGTGGGGTACAAATGGCCCAAAAGGTCAACTATTCTGAAATTGGTAAAACCTCATATTGCCTCCTTTTCTCAATTTTTTTCATCAGAACATGTGCGTTTACAACTCCCAAGGACACCATTAGGCATCGATGCTAGCCATCCAAATTACCATTTTTTTGGGTCCAATTGGCCAAACAGCAAATTGTCCAAAATCCATAAATTATCATACGCCTTCCTTTCTCAACAATCGTAATGAGAACATGTTTAGTTTACTTCCCCAATGCTAGCCATTTCAATTGACATGTTGTCGGGTCAAAATGGCAAAACAAACATAAAGTGCTAGCCATTGCAATCAACATTTTGGGGTCAAAATGTCCAAAAAGGTACAAATTGTCCAAATACGGGTAAAGCAGTAATAATGGCCTTTTTTCTAAAATACTTAGTAGGAACATATGTGTTTGAAGGGGATATAATTAGGTGGATACAGTGCTGGGTATTTCAATTTACCCATTTTGGATTCACATTGGGCTAAGAATCAAAATGAACTCAAGATTGGGGGTAAAATCTCAAATTTAATGGTCAATATGATAAGAAAACATCAAATTAAAATATGATTGATAAATGAATGTAATGCAGCAATTTGTCCTTACGGTTTATTGTTATCCATTAAATTTACATCCCTTAGGGGAATTCATCAGTAAAATAGGGTATTGGCTATTCCAATTCTCAGATTTGATGGGAATTTACCACAAATGGGTACATTAGCTGCATTACCCTATTTGTCAAAATTGTTAATCAGGCCAGAGTACATTAAAGTTGACAATGAGTATAACAGTATAATGTACCTTTCTTGGACGGGGGAAAAGAAATTAAAGAAATCAAAAGTTGTTATAATTGTAATTATTAATGCCCTCTTTTACGGTTATTCATTTATAGTGCTATGAATAAACGAATGATAAAATTACCAAAGAACGCATTTTGGCTTTAATGCATAATTACATAGAAAAAAAATCTCCACTTTGTTTCTTTAAACTGCATCATTAATATTCTATTTGAATAGTCATTTGGATTTTGTTAGGTTTTAATCAACTGGTCAGAATGAGTGATAAGTGTATTTCACCCATTTTAGTTGATTTTGATAGTTTTGAATGAATTTTGTCCTATTTATTCCATTTTGACTCAGAAATCTGTAAAGTTAATTGGCTAGCACTCTATTCACCTGATGAAAAGGCAAAACACACATGAACTACTTTGAAAAGAGATTTGGCCATTTTAATCCCAAAATCTGTCAATTAATAAGCTAACTAGCTTTCTAAATTTTGCAACGGATAATAAAGTTGTGTACAAATGGTTGAACCATTTGTTGAACTCTATGTAGCCAAAAGAACTTTGAATAAATCTGTTCATGTAGACTGTGAGTGAATCACAATATGTTTTATAAAATGACACTTGGTGCCATTTGGGTCAAATTTGAAGGCACATACTTTTTGGTTCATATTATAAGATATAAATAAAATGTTTGCGTTGCATGTGCTTCTATTTTCGGAACAACTATGTATTAGTGACACTAACACATAGTTGTCAGTAAAATACAAACACATATTAGTTGTATACAAATCTGAAAATCATCTGTGAACGATTTACAAGCGTTTTTCCGTAATGCAATTAACACCTATGGCCATTTTATGAGATATAAAAATATATATAAGAACTGCTTGTAAACAGGCCTGTTCAAAGATCTTTTGGCTACGTAGTATCATTAGAATAAAACAAATGGGTCAACCATTTGTACATAACTACATTATCCGTTGCAAAATTTAGAGTGTATCCACTTATTATGACACCTTTGGATGTAAGTCATGAAATACTTTGAGAAAAGTACGTATTATAATTGATTTAACCATTTTGGGAGAATTATGACCTTATTTTGGCCATTTTGATCCAAAAATATGAAAACTAGAATGACAATCACTAAAGTTACTTAATGACGTTTTCAAGCTTGAGATGTAACGGCAAATGTTTCCTTGAACGAAGGTATTGGGACTGAGGTAACCATTTGGACAATTTTGACCTTTTTTGGCCATTTTGACCTCAAAATCTATAAATTGGAATGGCTTCTATTTTATCCACTTACATATGACTCCTTGAAGGTAAAATGGACATGTTGTGATAGATTATTTTAAGAAAGGAATGTATTTCGACCGATTTACCTATTTTTTGACAATTTGACCTTTTTTGGCCATTTTGACCCCAAAATCTATAAATTGGAATGGTTTCCATTTTATCCACTTAAATATGACTCATTTGAATGTAAATGGACATGTTCTGATAGAAAGGAATGTATTTCGACTGATTTACCTATTTTTTGACAATTTTGAGGGTTTTTTCTACATATAAAAAATGTAGAAAGGCCAATCCCCATACGTTGATGTGCATGCCATGGTTATATGAATCCACTAGGTTGGACCTTTGTAACAAACTACGCCGTTAAAGGTTATATTTTGGTCCTTTGTCCGGCCGTCTAATGTACTTTGACTTAGAAGCATGGGACGGCGTGTTCCTTCGCTCTCCTACGAGTAGTCCTCCTCCATTCAGACCTTCCTTGGGTCAGATGTTCTGCTTCTTGTAGTGGCATTCCCACATCGTGTTGGACTTGATCCTTCCATCTCATGGGAGGGCGTCCTGGAGGTCTACGGGCAGAGAAGTCATTCTTATAGGCTTGGAATGGGAGTCGATGGTCTGGCATTCTGGCAACATGACTGAACCATTTCATACGGCGATTGCAGACTTCCTCTAAGATGGTCTTTGTTATGTTAAGTTTTTGTCTGATCTCCTCATTTCTTAGCATGTCCATTAGACGCACCCCAAGGATGACCGGAGACACCTCATTTCAAAAGCTTCGAGCTTGTTTTTTTTTCAGCTTTACGGAGTGTAATGTAAAATATTCTCTATTTATTTTTTTTTATTGTTGCTCTCATTGATCGTTACAAATGCGTGGTACATAATGTAAAATCATCTCGCAATTCCTACAGTAAAGTGGGTTTCTTACCCCTTCCCCCCTTAACGACCTAATACACTTATGGGTTATAACCTTTGCATCAATTCAAATCATTAACAGACCTGTCGGTAACGCTTCTGAGTACACTTAGCCGTTATCTATACGTCTGCATTTACTGCTAAATTTCAGCTGTTCTTTTAGTTATATTTTACTGGTTTCATTACTGCCTGTTCGCACGTACATAATCGAAACAGTATCACCCTTTACGTAACCCTACTATCCACAGGATTCTGATACGTTTTAAATTACATCAATCAGGCACGTGGTATACCCAAGTTCCATCGACAAACTAACAGGTTATTTTACACTTTGTTAATGAAAAACGTTAGCCGTGGTATGCCTACGGGTGTTAATGCACTTTGAAAAAATGCAGTAAGAACTATACGTACAGCAGTAATGCTGTCAGTTAGAGGGCTCTTTTGAAACTTTTCTTGTCTAATGTAAAGTTTGATCCAAATATCAATAATTAAAATATTTAAATGAAAAACAAAATCTGCATAACCATTAATATACGCGATTATGTGTAGGTGGCTTCACACATCATAATCAAATTTGTCAATACTTTATGACGACGTTTGGTCCAAGTATGTCACATGGAAATTATCTTTCTGGCAGATCACCACTTGCACATGATGTTGTTTATTATTATTGCTTAAATGCAAAAAGTTGAAGTTGAGAGAAAAGAAAGCTTATTTGGAAAGTTATCTTCACTACCTTGACAAACGTGGTTATGACAAGGACGAGGCCGCATCATATTTTTGTTGCAGATATATGTAATCTGCATAACCATTAATATACGCGATTATGTGTAGGTGGCTTCACACATCATAATCAAATTTGTCAATACTTTATGACGACGTTTGGTCCAAGTATGTCACATGGAAATTATCTTTCTGGCAGATCACCACTTGCACATGATGTTGTTTATTATTATTGCTTAAATGCAGAAAGTTGAAGTTGAGAGAAAAGAAAGCTTATTTGGAAAGTTATCTTCACTACCTTGACAAACGTGGTTATGACAAGGACGAGGCCGCATCATATTTTTGTTGCAGATATATGTTATACACCCCATCTTTGTATGAGTGAGGTAATTGTTCGAATTAGATTAGTAGAAATAATAAATAAAGAGCGTTAGTGGAGGCATCCAAGTTGGACCGTAAAATACGAATCGTCATTGAAAGGCGGCAGGTGTACAATGCAAGTCTGCATATACAAATCATTGGATATGCAGGTGCAGAAAGAAAATAGGAATCCAGGCATGCAGACATTCCACAGCACACCTGCTGCTGACAATGGGCTTGTTGCCAATACGCGGATAACTACTAACAGAGAAAATGAGATGAAGTGGTTTATATAAAGGACTGGTGAATTGGGACCAATTTGAGTATACGTGGATCCTGGGTTTCCTACCGGAAATCATTTTTTACCGAAATTCCTATCCCACAATGCACCAACGATGTACGAGTAGATAAAATAAATAGCGCATATATATTCTATGCTGCTTTGTGTCATACGGTCATTTTTCTGTCATAACTGTGCGAAAACCGTTTGCTGTACATAAATTTTACCAGTAACGAGTACTCTTTGATTGCCTTGTAATTTTTGCGCCACAAAATGTGCGCGTAGTTTAAAGGAGGCGCACTAAACCGCGAGCGTGCATGGAGTGATGCATATCTACTCGTACATCGTTGGTGCATTGTGGGATAGGAATTTCGGTAAAAAATGATTTCCGGTAGGAAACCCAGAATCCACGTATTGGCTTTAACTAGTCGAGCTCTCTCCTTTTCTTCTCATCTTCTCTGCTTCTAATTAGCTGATATACACTGAGCACTAGTTCTATTCATCTAATCGATATAAGGTTATCACTGTAAAGGTCTCTACTTACGTGTTTAACCCACATACTCGTTGTCATGATTTGATTTCTTTCATCCTGAAAAAAAGAGCATTTTAACATTAATTACTAGCTACAATTTCGTATTTTATTACTCTATTTACATCATTTCACAAAAGCCAAGGCAAAAGAGAATGAAGCGAATTGATAAACCTTTTGATATTACTGATATTACTAAAGTCCACACACTTTGCTACAATGATTATAACAATAAAAAGCTGGTGAGCTCAGGAAATGAACAAAATACAGTTTTGATTTTTACCAGTCTTCAGTAATAATCTTTTCAGTGTAATTGTGACTTATAGCAGTTCGAAAATAAAACTCGTTTTTCCTAGTTTTCTTTATATCAAAAGCTTTCTATTGATATGTAATGATAATAGCATGGTGTGTGGACTTTAACAAAGTATACCTTGGCGAAAATGAGATTTTGGCACAAAGGTATCTGACTTGATCACATGTGTTACTCTACTCAAAATCATTATGTCCAAGTACCTTGAAATCAAAGTATGTGGCTACAGTGACCAAAAATGTATGTTGACCATTTTTTGGATTAATGGCCCAATGACCTTTGACTTTTATACCTGCTAGGGTCACATGCGTGACTCTACTCAAGGATTATTGTGTCCAAGTCCTGTACAAATCTATCAAAGTATTATTTGTAGGGTGAACATTTTTTGCATATTTACATTCAACCCATCTATACGGACATCCAATAGCCGAGGGTAACACAGCCATGTCTACAGCCTGTCTCAAAGAATTGTACAACCAGAAAATGTTGTTGTTCATCATCATACTATAAAATAAATACTTTGATAAAGCACATACTCTCTTAAAGAAGAGACACCCCAAATGCAGTAGGTAATCCAGAGATATATGCGATTTATTGCAGTAAGCCCAAACCATTTTTGTGCTGCTTTTCCTGTATGCGTTTCAATGGCCCAGACATCATTTACGCAAAACGCAATTGTCATCTTAACGGATTCCGAATTCAAGGAAAGGATTAGACTTCATAAAGAAACTAAAAAGATGAGAAAGTAGCTGCATATCATGAGTGACCTTGAAGAAGTGGATGTTAAAATCTGAAATGCAAATGGGACATCCTGCTTGAAAAAAAATCACTTTCCTTAAATCGTTTGAAGAGGGTCATCTTTAAAACATAACAAGGGTGAAGTTATTGGGCAATTTCAGATAAAGTTTGGAAGAAGCTTTACCCCATGTTATCAATATCCCATATCATCATCAACAGAAATGATAAAATTGTTTTCGCAAAAACAGAAGTAAAACTCCTAACATCCTGTAATACTGACAAGAGGATGATCACAACCAAACTTCGATCAAATGCAACGTGACATTCTAGCCCAACGATATATTGCTTGCGTTCTAATGCTTTAATTCCGTTTATCTATTTACTTGTTTTTCTTAACTGTTAACATCTTTACATCTTCCCGTTACAAAAGAAATAAGTAATGATTGCTTTAACTTCTTGCCCTGGCAAACAGAGTATCATAATGTACACAAATTTAACAGAACAAACTGTAACTTGATGGCTGTTGAAAACTGGGTTCAACTTGTTTATAAATGACCATTGTCAAACTGACATTGAAGTGTTTGCTTCTCACTGTCACTTACATCTGCTATGGTTGACCGTTTGAATAAACTAAATAATTCGAGCTGTCATATATACTTACTATATCTATTAGTTGAGATATGGATAACCCAAATGAAATGATGACAGGTTCAGATTCATTCAACACCGGGCGTATTAGATTGTCATAATGATGTGTAAGATGAAGGAAGAGACGCTCAGCGGCTTCAGATGACCTGCAGCCTGTAAGAAAATTAATAAGAAGCAAGATTTGAATACGGTCAAATTGAACTGTTCTCTTTCTTCTTCTCTGATTTTTTTTAAAACACAAACATTACAAATACATTGATTAAATGAACAAAATCATCTTGCACAACGCCTAAGGAGAAACAAACGATTTGATACAAGAAAAAAAAAACCTAAAATTCAGATATTTTGATTTCAAACACCTTTGATATATTTATTTAATTAATTTGTTATACACTGTATACACTTGAACGTATTAGACATGGTGTTTTACATGTTGATAAAGAAATGTATTTAAACACAGGCGCACACACACATTATATATTATACTATTTGAGCCCTCTTATTTTTCACTCTAACATCCTCACAATATGGTGTAAATACACGAGGAGCAGCAATGGCTGTGCAATATGCTACGTTTGGCCATGGTGATATGTTAATTTTGAGTTTATAAAGTGTTTCAGTTTTCAGATCCCTATGCATCCGAATGACATCGCGTCACGTTCTTTATCTGTCTCAACAATTTTGATTAGATTGGGACATGATTATGTTATTTCAAGGTCCAAAATCATTCCATTCGGATTCTGCAGAAAAGCAAACAGAACAAAAATCACAAAGCATTTTTTTTGCATACATACATACTCGACATACCTTTCTTAGCAGTAG
This sequence comes from Ophioderma brevispina, assembly GCA_023653785.1. Taxonomy (NCBI): domain Eukaryota; kingdom Metazoa; phylum Echinodermata; class Ophiuroidea; order Amphilepidida; family Ophiodermatidae; genus Ophioderma; species Ophioderma brevispina. Next base: position 75,303 of record JAMKCH010042474.1, on the reverse strand, counting down.
TGTTATTGATGAACATACAGGTATTTCATTCCTCGGGCATAAGGGAAACAAATTTCAATATTACGCTTCGGGTCTGTAGGTTTTGTAAACTCCCCTCCCGGTTATGCTACTAATCAAGCCAACAAGGGAAAATTTAGCCGATTTCGACAGTTCAAATTCTAACCTCGCGAGCATTGACTGTTATTTGGTCCTTAATAACAACATTAATGCATCAAAACAACTTTACCAAACATTGTCGGTCATATTTATGCATAAATTATGTACGGTTGAGATCAAGCTGTATTATGAACTCTCCTTTATAAGAAAACATTTCTAGCCTAGGGTGGATTCGGCTTGGCGCTCGCATAAGTGCTTGTTAACTGGGTGACTGGCAATATCATTGTAATATCACCGTGCAAGCATATGGTGATCCCCGGCGAATATAGCCGTTTTAATAAAATCCTCACCACACAAATCGCACTTTCACGCCATTTTTTTTAAAGATCTCATATCTCCACTTTACATTAGACTGCCCTTGAAAATTCTATTTGGACACGGAAGTTGAGCTACTGCGGTGTGCCCCTGGATGCCACTTTACACCTTCATTTCAACGCCATATAATTATTCATTACCCTCAGACTTGCAGGTCATGTTGTATGTAAATCGTCACTGGCTGGGACCTACTTGTTTATCTTCTTACGTCTCTCCCAAGAAACACAATCCAAATGAACAGAACTCAATTGCTTTTCCCTCGTTGTTACTTACAAAATAAATTTTCGTGTCAAGTGCAGAGTTGCGTGTATATAAGAGTAAAGTTTATGTATTAGTTAAACTATATATATATATATATATATATATATATATATATATATATATAAACCAAACGAGAGTAAAGAATCATTGGCTGAAGCGGGATTCGAACCGGCGACCTCTGGATTGCGAGACCAGTGCTTCGAATCCCGCTTCAGCCAATGATTCTTTACTCTCGTTTGGTTTATAATTGTCTTTCTATCAGCGTGCAATTTCAAAATGTGATCCAGTAAATGTACAAACGCCGTTTCCCATCTTCTGTATATAGTTATATAACCCTATATCGCACCTTTGGGAGACACTGATCTTTGTTATGTACTAATGAATACGTTAGGGAGACATTTACTGTCTCCCTAACGTTTCCTTTAGAATTGCGGTTTATTCCGTCAAAGGATATGAATATTAATTTATGCAAATGAAGGGTAATCCACTAGAATAACAAAGGATATGAATATTAATTAATTTAAATAACTATAAGAGCTCATTACAAGATACTGAATTCATTCAACTGTTCCCTAATATACCATTTGTAGATTTATATATATATATATATATATATATATATTGCGCGCACACACACTCTCGCACACACACTCGCACTCACACGTATAGTCTCACACGCACACGCTTATACACACGCTTAATACGAGTTTTGGCAACGCATTCCTATTCCGTTTGTCTGTTTTGTTTATAAACAATCTATTCACCAGGCGAAACTATAGTCGTGTGAATGTAAATAAATATTATTTTGTTGAAAATTACCGACTGCTGAACTCTTCTTTTCATTATTTTCCACTTAATTCAAGACGAACGTAAGTGCCACTTACATTTGTTTTGTGTCATTGTTTTTTGTTTATTTTTTCTTGTTGCAGTGCAAGACCAACGTAAATGCCACTTAAGTTGTTCTTGCATTAAACATTTTTACCTCTTTTCAGTGCAAGACCAACGTAGGTGGCACTTACGTTGGTCTTGGATTAAACATTTTTGCCCCTTTTTTAATGCAAGACCAACGTAATTGCTACACTTACCTTGGTCTTGCACTGCAAAGGGACAAAGATGTTGAATGCAACATCAACGTAAGTGGCACTTACGTTGGTCTTTCATCAACAAGAAAATACTGATTTCACATACGTTCTCTTATTTGGTAAATAAATATTTAATAACGTATCTAGGAGATATTATTTCATTTATATCATACAAATACTGCTATAATTATGGACACACCAGCTACAAAAGCCAATAGAAACACAAAAATTTCATTCCTATGAAATTAGTCAAAATGCACTTCCTTTGTCAAAAATCTATAACAAATGTACAAGTTTGTTTGCATCCTGAAGTTGAAAATGTAAACGCATTTTAGTGTACCTGAATACCTAGTGCCTCGGGCAATCAAAAGAGCAAAAAATAATGCAAAGAATTCTGTGAACTATGAACGACTGAACCTGCCACTTAAGAGGACTAGCTGCTATTATACATCATTGCCTATGTAATATTTTCCAAAAGATTGCATTTTGATTTTAAAAACAAGAAAATAAAAAACAAATATTTTCAAGTGGTAAGGTCTGGCTAAATATTTGTCTGTTGTATCTTCTTCTTATAGCACATTTTCTTCTTTCAACACCAAAAATGCACAAGGTGTTACAAAGAAGAGAAGGAATATTACCTCACGTGGTTCGCACTCGTCACACATGCTTTTCTTATAATTATACATGTTGGTTAAGATATATAATATGCATGCACACACAACACACAGACACACACATACACACACTGGCCAAATGTATTGCAACATGCAGAAAAACAATTTATGTTCATAAATTGATTTTATAATTGTACCAGAATTTCTTAACTACACATTACATAATTATTGTCAACGTTATGATTTTCAAACAGATTGTTTCCCAGAATTAAATAGTGCGAAAAACGTTTGATTTTATTGTCATGTTCCCTAAATATGGCGGGTTGAAGAAGCTTGCTAATGATAACTTGCCGATTGTACTCCAGAAGGAACACAGGCACATGAACTTCAAAATTGCTCTATGTGATCTATGTGCGTCGTATCTGCCTCGTGTTTCACTTAGAGATCTATCTGAACGCATTGAAATATAACGGTGAAATTAGCGTCGTATGTGAAAATACGACTTGTTTGCATTTCACTTACAGACTTATGACTTTGTAGCTTTATATCAGGAATACAATTGCACTTTCAAAACTCAACAAGTTCAAAACATAAACTTCAGAATGTTTTCTTCATAATGCAAATTAAAAAGTAAATTGTAATGTTTAATTCCATAGTACAAACATGAAATCTCCCGGTAGAATTTCAATGGCGATTTTCTCGAAAACGGCATTTCATCAGATAAGACAGTATGTGATGTGGACGATGATTTTATCACCCTCTTGGATTCTGGGGAATGGCATCTGTATAAAAATACAATTTTGGCATTTAATACGTAATGTGTGGTCAAGAATTCATGGTATAATTTGAAATCAATATGTGATTAAGAATTTCGTTTTCTGCATATTGCAATACTTTTGGCCAGTGTGTGTACATACACACACATACAGGCATAACACGCCTCTGCATTATCCTCCTCACAAGGGAACGATAAAAAAATAGTTATCAAATAGCATCATGGGTTATTCTCTATATGTAGTGTGTATTTTATGTGGAATGTTCCAATACGAAGTCTTCTCTTGGAGTTAATTGTAGTGTTGAAGCCTATGATGAAGACGATCTTAGGTCCGTTAAGAATCTTTCGTGTACATTGGTTGTGTCCAATCTACTTTCCATTTCTACACTTCTATAAACCTAGTTTCCTCATAATGATTAGAGGGTAGACAAGCAAACGATACTGTCTGATCATGTCCATTTCCAAACATACCAAATGGATTATGGAATGACCCGCGTTTCCATGCAAGCAGAAAGAAAGTATAGTGAGGATCTTTAGCCCAGGGGTTGTGAGAGGTCTCGGTAAAGTGCACCTGCCCATACTGACTGACACGTGACTTTCTTGGTCAATATCATTAGATAGTTTAGTTTAAACTTTGTGATCAAACACGATTTTATGTGATTATTATACTATAGGTTTTCCCGGTCAATATTACGAGTTAAATTTCAGTCGAATACTTTTGGGTTATCGTTTTCGCGACAATTTGATTGCCACTTAAAAAGTTATATTTCAAATTGCATTAATGCAACTCAAGTCCAATTTAGCAAATCGGTCAAGCGATTAAAGATGAGTATTCAATTCGCCTACTAATGTGTCCAATTTCCGAAATGTTCAATCATATCATGAAATGTACGGAATTAGAAAGATAGGTATTTTCAAAAGCAAGTGTGATAGGCTCAGGTGGTTTTTGCTTTGTGTGCAAAGGAATTCGTTTTCGTTCTTTCAAATGTACAGCAGCTGCGTTCATTTAAGGAACTGGCAATTTCTTTTGGGTTGCGATGAGATGATCAATAGGCCTAGAATTGCGAAGCAAGTTATAGTTGTAAGTTTTCTTCGAAAGGGACGTAGACCCATAGTGAAAGACATAAAACAGGTTCATATGTGAATAATTAAAGAATGATCATGTACGCCAAATTACAATGTGTTGTACGATACAGGTTTATCTCAAACTACACCATTGTAAAAAACTGTGGCCGGGAAATAAAATTTTCACTTGATTTCCTTTTTCTTAAAATAACTTATATAAAAGTTCTTGCAAAAGTTTAGTACCGAAAAGTGTTGACTTCTTCAAAATAGTTTTACCGTGTAATGTAGGCATGGTAAAAGTGTTTCCGACAAGGCTGTAACAAGGAGCAAGTCACTGAATTTATCTCTCTACACATTATATACAAAGTGAATATCTATGACCCGGGGGTAGGGCTCTATTTCTTTTGTTTAATTCAGTGGAATTTTTGAAATCATGAGAAGAAAAATACAACAAAGAAAAAAACAACGAAGAAAAAGAAATATAAAAAACAACATACGATTTTAACAAAAACTATTGTTAAGATAATCGTATAAAAATCGTTAAAAAAAAGAAGATTGAATAAAAAAGAAAACAAATCTTAATAATGACCCTAGTTACCTGCTGGTGATCAGTTTTTTCCCAATAAATAATTATTTACAGTATAAAATTATTTCAAGATTTATAGGTTTTTTACCGGCCAATTTCGCAATTTACGTGTTTCATGTATAAAAAAGGGACATTCGTTTTCGCGCCCCCCCCCCCCCCCCGAAATGAACGATGATGTAGCTTGTATTAACTTAGCAAAACGTCATTCGATTTCATTAAAGGAGCCTTTCGAAGCGTAGAATGGTAGGCCAATGGTAACTAGCTCAATCGATTTCAAGTGATTAGCTTTTTACGATTCAATTCATGTTTTCTATTCGCCATGAGATAACAAAAAATGAAAAATGTTCTTTTGAATTAGCAATATTTTCGTTAAATAATATAGTCACGGGAAAATTTCTTCCTCATCTTCGGCAGTGAACAATATATAGTGTGATGAGACATAGATGTAATGGATTGAAGTAAAATGACACCTGATGGTAGCTTATTAAAAAAAAAAAGCAAAATGTAGACCTTTCTGAAAGAAATGGATCGTGATTTAAAGATAAACCAATATCATTTGAAATGTTTTACTGGTAGGCATGGTATGATTAGAAAAATGAAGTCAATATGATGTCAGTGGTAAATTCCATGCCGAAATATATAATTTATTAGGAAGACAACAACGTTTCGGGCATCGCCCGTCAGGTTAAGTAGAGGAAAAGAAATATAGTTTGTTTACAAAACAGAATGGGAACTAACTGAAGTGCGCAGTAGATGAAGCGTGAACTTTAATGCGTATGAAGCGGGGCGCACGCAGCAGTACGTGAGGATGTGCGCAATGGAGAGACGCGCGAAAAAAAAAACAGTTAAGCCGGAAAGCATTGAAAGTAGCTTCAGTCCAGCCGGGTGAAGATTCCCTAGTTTATATATGCTGCAGTTTTGTTGCAGTGAGATGGCGACTGGTGGTCGTCTTCCTCGCACTGTGTGATTACAGTAACAAGAATGTCATCCTAGAGGTTGGTTTTTTCCCGAAGTGCTTGGCAACAGGGAGACCGGGTTGATGAAGTTGGATCGAACGTAGGTGTTCAGTAAACCGGTCAGCTAGACGACGTTTGGTTTCACCAATGTATAGCAGATGACATTTGGTGCATACATTGTGGTTGTGGTTAAGACACAACCATGCAATACCATCCGTCTGAGGATCGGATACCCGATGATCGTAAGTGAGGGTTCCGTGAAACTCTGAGTAACGGTTGCCTTTCCAGAGGTCTATACTTTGAAATTTTTTATTAAGCTCTCCTGTAATGGGTTTACTGCACTCTTAATTCTCCAAATAGTCACCTGAAAAGACCCTGTTAGTTATCCCATGCCCCCACTACTCGTAGCGGTTGAGCACTTTAGGACATTCATTGGTTACAGATCGGTGCTGGCAGGCATATTGCTGGTGTGACACCATAGAAGGTATATTTATATACTACTCTTGTGGTTAAATACACAACCATGCAATACCATCCGTCTGAGGATCGATACCCGATGATCGGACGTGAGGGTTCCGTAAAACTCTGATAACGGTTTCCTTTCAGGAGGTCCCTATTCTTTGAAATTTTTTATAAGCTCTCCTGTAAATTGGATTGCGCACTTTTCATCCAACAGATAGTCCCCTGAAAATACACTGTTATTTTATCATGCCCCACACTCTGTAGTTGTTGGCACTTTCTGACTATTCCCTTGGTACAGATCTGTGGGCTGTGCATGCTATTGGCTGTGTGTTAACCCATAGAATGTATATTTATATACATATCTTGTGGTTAAGACACAACCATGCAATACCATCCGTCTGAGGATCGGATACCCGATGATCGTAAGTGAGGGTTCCGCATTACACCGTATACACTACTGACGTATATGTAAAACTTTCAAATGAGTACTTTTTATCTTTAATCATGATCCATTCCTTTCAAAAAGGTCTACATTTTACTTTATTTTAAATAAGGCTAGCATCAGGTCATTTTAATTCCATTACATCTATGTATCAGTCATATAATTTTGTTCAATGCTGAGGAAGGAATGGTTTTCCCCTGACTATATGATTAAACGCAAAATATTGCTAATTCAAACGAATATTTTTCATTTTTGATATCTCAATGGCGAAATAGAAAACTTGACGTGAATCGCAAAGCTAATCCAATTGAAATCGATTGAGCTAGTTAAGCAATTGGTCGACCAATTTCTACGCGGTTATTGCTTCCTTTAAGAAATCGAATGGCGTTGTGCTTTAATTGAAATACAATAACATAATCGTTCAATTTCGCACGAAAACGAATGTCCCTTCTATAAAAAGTGGAAACACGTAAATTCGCGAAAATGGACTGGGAAAACATCGATTAATGCCGTATGAGTTGTGAAAAAGGAGGGGGGGTGGGGGGACATGTTGGTGACCTCATGTGACCTTGGTGACCTCTTCTGACCTTTGGTTCATTCACAAAAACTGCGATGGCAGACGAAACTCCGGTCCCCGGACCCGCGATGTATTTTTTCAGTTACAATACTGTACATGAAGAATTAAAATTTGCCGGAAAAAATATGTGTCTGAAGATATGAAATTTCCTAAAAATTTGTTTTGACATGTTTTACCAAATAGATATTTTACTGATTTATCATTGTAGGTTATTAAACGTAAACGTATATTGTAGTCTATAACGTAACGTAAGTGAATGCATAATCGCCAATTAAAATAACAAATCCACGAAATGAAAATCAACGTACAGTGTTTCGCACTCTTATTGTTTACGTATAGCCAAAAAGTTGATGATTTTTCGAAATAATTGCGAAATGGCGAAATTGAAATTGAAAGCTAAAGACGGAACTTGCAGTACAACGAACATTGATTGGACGATAAATGGAATAGAGTGCTCAGAGTACGAAATTGTACTTGGGATTAGACGATAAGCCAAAAAACGCGCTGCCGAAAAGTATTGCCAAATTATTTTTTTTTGTGGTTGATATAAAAGTGCGAAATTGGCCGGGAAAACCTATATTTAAACAGCAATAGTTTCTTGACGGTTTGGGTTGTAGATTGTCATATATCAAAAAGAAGCCCGATAATCTAAATTGACATGAAATAATGAAAAATTGAAAACAGAAGTAGGCTCACGATGCAACCCTACCCCTCCCCTCCTAACACCCCTCAACACCCCAACACCCCCGCAACAACCCACCCCCACCAAAACCCGTAACACGCCTCCCCTTCCACAACCCACCCCGCAACACCCTTCCAAAACACCCCGGCACACACCCTACCCCCCTTCCCCACCACTCCCCCCCCAACCATACCCCTCCCCCAACACACCTACCCCTCCCCAAAGAACTTTGCACTCTGTGGATGAGCAAAAAAAATACGCATCTCGGGGAAGTAAATAAAGCGGCTGGATCGGTATATTACTGAAGAAGTTCTCAGACCTCGAGAACAAAAACTTCTAAAACGTTAAGTAAACTTTAGAAATTCAATGGAAAAGACATAATTTCATAATCACAACAACCTTCTTATAAAATTCCGGATCCGAATTTTTTGTAATACAAGGGTATCTATGGCATGTTATAATGTGTAGAAAATGTTGACTGCGTGAAAACGAAAAATCCGATTCATCTCTTAGCTTACTTTGGAATTAGCATTCTAGGTGAATATATTTAGTCCTAGATGATTATTTTTAATTACTACACACAAAAAATGATATTTCAAAATCTCTGAGTCCGCCTTTAATATCAGTCAAATAATCACAGATCATAGAAACGGGCAAGAAATAATTTGATACAGGGAGATACAGTATATACATTTAGAGAATAGAGGCATGGACGTTCTCAGACCATTTTCATTGGGGTGTTACCGGCAAACCCTGTAATTTGCCGACACAGGATTTGAAATTTTCCGGCTCGCTACACTACGCTCGCCGGTACACCCAAATGTTTTAACGTCAGTTCGAAAATCTAAATAGCAGTTGATGGTGTGACACAACTTATACACTAACCCAATGGCATTGACAAATTTCAGCATATACTGTACATAGGCAATCGAAAGTAATATCTTCCGACAAAATAAGTTGTTTCATAAATTACGATTTTACCGACAAGTCAACATATTTAACATTGTTTAAGTACGATAGGCCAAGTTTGCCAACAGAATTCTGTTAATGGGCGCTGTCACCCCACCCGGGGAGCGGCCCGATTAAGAATCGGTAAAGCAGGGGCAAAAGGCAGAGTTAAATACTGAGTGTTCTCAGCAAACCGGCTTAGTCATGCAGAACTCTTTATTGAAGTAGGATTATTTTTATATCAAGTGGACCAGTGTAAGAAATTCCTAGCTTCTTCTTGCGTATGAGGCAGCAGCTAAATATGTTGCAGACGGTGCAGCCAGCTCACTGTTGATTGTTTGGAGTTTGAGAAGTCTATGTCCACCGGTGGGCGAAAGGTAGGGCACTCATTGAGAATGTGATTCGCAGTCTGTGATGGAGAACCACATTGACAGGCTGGAGATGGTCGCAGCCCCCATCGGTGCATATTGCTGTTGAAGCGACCGACTCCTGTGTGCCAATCCGGTTTAAGGTGACCCATTCCTTGCGTGGAAGATTACGACTACATTAGGTGGCAGTTCTGTCATAGGTGTAACATGGTTGGTCTGGTCTTGAAGTTATCTAGGGCCGGCATTATTCCATGTCTGTAAGATGTTTAATAGGGAGTTTGGGGATTTAGCAGCGTGTCCACGACAGAAAGGTCGACGAGATCACAGTCTCTGTCGGCCAGCTGGTGTGATTCTTTGAAGTGTTATGCAGCAGGTGCTTGTTGTCCCAAAAGAGCCTTATTCACCAGCTTGTGTGTGTGATGTTCTCTGAAGCACTGCAGGTGTAATTCCTGAAAGCACTGGGAGAAACTCAGATGGAGTGTGGAACGTAGGCATCAGTGATGGTTCTCAAGTCTCGTAGAGTACTCTGCTCTGTCCAGCTCTTTGGTGAGAGCTGTTGCAAACCATGCGGCGCGGTGCGATTCAGCAGCGCTGTAGACCAGAGCCAAGGCGGTGGTGCGTAGAGGATTCGTTGCGCTGTGCACCGCCCATGAGGGTCCGCAAGACTGCACTGAGGTTATTCCTCAAGATACCTTGGCGCATACGGATTCGAGGTGCCTATTCCTAGCTACAGATGTGTAACGAGTTATGAGAACCCGTTCACGTGTAGTTGCAACACACGTTAGTTGATAACTTTGCATTTTTGCTCCTGCTTCGATGATCCTGGATCCGCCAGTCTACACCAGGTTGATTCACGTCTGGGTCACTTTTCTTTATGGACGACGGTGAACAATGGTTAAACTGACTCAGATAAGCTCGAGGATGCCTGCTTCAATGTTTCTAACCAATTGCATTTGCATATACAAAATGCATGTTTCCCAACAATCTTTTGTGAAATACTGAGCTCCATATAGAAAATCACAAATCTATATTATTAAACAACACGATTTGTCTGTCTCTTCTCTCTGCCCGACTATGCGTTTGGTTGTGCTTTGACGTATGGAGTGATATTTTGGCACGTGGGTGTGAAACGACAGTCTGAGAGTTGTTTCGGGGTTTCGAAGTGACCCCACAGGACGAAGGTCCTCTAGAGCCTGGCGTCAATAGACGATTTGCATCTCGTAATTGGGCCCATTTCCATCCGGGAACTTGTACCAGCCTCAAGTCAGCTACAAACATACGGTTTAGAGCGTAATATGAAATACAAGAAAACTTACCTATCTGTGACGTTGCACATTTGAACTGTATTCGTGTCCGGCAGGTGATAAGTATGGGCACGGTTACGATCGACAATGCCACCTTTTGTCGTGAATTCACATCAGCCTCGCTTTTTTTTGTCCCATGATCTTTTTCTACATATTCTGTAAGATTACTTTCACGTGAAAAGTACTCTTGTATTGTAGTTTTAGGCACTGTCCGGGGACGCAACGAACAACAGAATTTTTTGTAAAAACATGAACTCTGGTACAAGTTCCCGGATGGAAATGGGGCACAATAGAGATTATTGGGATCGTGCAAATCGTCTATTTACTTAGATGCACTAGAACAACCTAATTTGCTTAGAAATGCCAAGAACAACCAAATTTGACCAAAGGGATGTTGATTGAGCATCAGAAAATGCTGAGGTAAAAGGTCACACATGGTTAACTGCGCCTAGTTTTATAATAAAATTCCGAATCCGGAAATTTTGTTTATACCGTCTCCGAACTTAACGCAAAAATGTTTACTACAATTAAAACGGAAAATCCATTATCTCTAACTTTGGAATTTAGCCGTTTCATTCAGTGGACTATTTGCAATTGAGTCTGCCTTAATACCAACGTGGTTCATGAGATAATTTCAGTGTCGGTTGTTAGTTGCGCATTCCTACCGAAGTCCGAATTTGTTTAAGTCCGAAGACGTAATTTCCTTCTTAACACTTAAGTGACCAAGGGGTTTTCACTCTCGTTGGTGCCCAAGGGGAGGGGTCCATGGGACCCCCCTCCCCAGGAAACCACTTTCCTGGGGGAATTGGGGGGAAAACCACTTTCCTGGGGGAATTTTCGCACAAAATTTATACCACATGTGAAGGGTCATAAGACAACCCCAAATCAGCAATAAAAAATGAAATTTGTTATTTGGGCTGCAAATTAGGGGCAAAAAATTGTTTCAAAACACGCGAAAATTGGGCAAAAAGACGGAAAATTCAAATGAGCCTTGCGCTTACATCAAACTTTTTGAAAACGTATTTTATGTTGATATCTACTCTAAAAGATCCAAATTACACATATTTAACACAAAACTTGCAGTTTTAGGGAATCATGTATTTTTTACGGGTGTTGCAAAATACACGTCATTTTCCCATAGACTTTGTACAGTAACGGTTTAGCTACGTCCACGTAGAACATAAAGATTAATTATTTTTAATGTTACTAATAATGTTTACTTATATGTATGTGTGAACATATATCAGCAAAAAAAAATTACTTTGGTTGTTTGATTTTAAAAATATTCTCAGCTGACTTTCGTTAGTGCCCAAGGGGGGTTCCATGGGACCCTCACTAATTAACTCATTAACGGCTAACACTTTTGATATTTTAACTATTTTTCTTAACCTTCGGGTTAACGCAATTATGAATGCTGTCTTCAGATCATGTGCAATTACACGAATTTTCGTTAAATGTTGGTCTTTTTGGTGGTGGGAGAGGGCGGATGGGGGCGGGTAGGCAACATGTGCAATAAATTCATTGGAATCTTATTTTGGATTGCATTTTATATTGGGGTAGATTTATTTTATATCAGTTTGATTTGGCTGGCCCATCAGCTAATTTGAATGGTTCTCTTTATGATATATTTATATCTTGTGTGACCTGTATTTTATCATTTATATATTATTTTTGTTATGCTATTGTGTGCAATGTACCTGTAAGTATTCTGTTATGTGCAATTTTAGAAGTTCGAACAATATGATTGTGTGTTTTTAATTGTAAAATTCACGCATTTTGGCCCCATGGCCGGCCACGATATGAATTTGAATACACTTGATTTGATTTGATTTGCCTTCTCCCTTCTTAAAACAATATCGACGCGACCGTTAAGATTATATTGGGACAGCCCGTATAATATACCAAAAATTACATCTAGATAAAATTAAGTGCTTATTTAAATCTAATCTGAAAACAGATTTTCTCCAATCGGTTATAAGTTAAAATATCCATGCTAAATGCAGACAAGAGCGGTTTTTCCTTCAGACCACTCAAGCGGAAGCGTGTGTATAGACACATTATATTCTACAGCAAGCACACTTGTCATCGAAATCGTCGGCAAAGTGCTTTTGGATTTAATTAATTTCGACAAAGTTTTTGGGGTACGTATTGATTCAGAGGCAATAGCATATGTGAACCACTTTCAGTTTACTACTGACAAGATCCAGATACGGCTATCCTGAGTGAAACGGACACGTGCTGCAAGTATTAATCTAATATTTGCTTGCACGCTACAGTGTATCCCCTCTCTGCAAAATACGACAGACGCCATAACTGTTTGGCGATCGTGTGGCGGGTATCAGCCCGGTAAAAAAACTACAGTTAAAACTTAAAGCCATATATAGCACATTTTTGAAGGGCGCCCCCAATTTTCAAAAAAATTTGGAGATTTTTACACGCGTTGCATTGGTAAATGGTAGTAAAACTATACCTGTGAATGGTAAGCTCGAAAATGTCTATGTGTCACAAACGAAGGAATTTTGGTACTAGAATAATTATATCGGGGATCCCCGATAATAATTCAACGGCTGCTGGAAAACGTCCTTCCAATGTGAAATAGCCGGGGAAATAGCGCCATGTACGTGTCTTACGCTCATCCAATTGTTGTTTTAATAGTTCGGTCAGTCAAGTTAGAGGTTATTTCTCGAGGTGGAACTATTTCATCATGGACGGACATAAACGTAGCATTTTCAGCTCTGCCGTTAAATCCAATTGGGATCCCAATTCTACGTATCAAAAATCGCTTTATTTGTGATAAAATACGCATTTTTTAGCATTCTCGTTCGCAGGTTATAGTTTCCTAGACAATTACCAATCGCAAAAATATCAAATTTTGAAAATTGGGGGCGCGCTCTTCCAACAATGTGCCATATTGAATTTAATCGAAATTTGAAATCAATACGTCATAAAGTATGACTATACGTACGGTTACCTTGCTTCAAACGCTATGTATGAAAGAAGAGAAGGAACGTGAGGTCTCAGAATGTACTCAAATGCGCGGGAGGGAGTTTATTTATTTATTTATTTATTATTTATATTTATTTATTGCCCAGTCAACATCAACTTCATGGGCCCATAGGGTCCATAAGGGGGATTTTATAGGGACCCATATGGTTTTGACCAGGGGGCCCTTCAAGGTCCCACCCACGGTGGACTATAGCCCAACCCAGGCGTAAGAAAGGGGGCGGAGAGGCTCGCGCTCCTGGTATTCGCAAAAATCTTGCCAACAGCCCATTTTGGACAAGTTACAGCTTTCAGCCCCCCGGTAAATTTTGACGTTTTTCAAATCCTGGATTCCGCCCCTGCTAAACGTGCCCTTGGGCTATTGTAAGTGCTCATATAGGGTGAGGGATTGTTTAATGCAGCACATTCCTATTTAATCACATATACCCAAATGGCAACCCCACGTGATCTGCCCAATGAAAGCAATCTATAGGTAGTACGTGGATTATCCCCATAATAAAAACCACGTGTGATCCACAACCGGAGCCCAAACGTATCCCTTACACTTATCAGTATCATTTAATTTATTTAACATGAAAAATTTGTGATTATGCACACGCGCAATTTACAGTGAAAGCAATATAGGCCTATACTTACCTAACAAATTTTAATATTGCTTGCCCTGAAGATATATGTGCCCCTCCCCCCCGCCCCCCCCGGAAAAAAGTATGTTAAAAAATAGATTCTTGATAAGAGATGTGTCATTGTAACGAACATTTTGTGATGAATCGACAAATTATTCAAACATTATACAATAGGTTCATCAAAATCCCTTGGAAATTGACTCGCAATTTTAGGTTTTCACAAAACACACAGGTTTTTTTATGTGAAGGAGTTTTAAGTGAATTCCTGTAAAGTATGAGCAAATGCTGTCAATGATGTTGTCAATGAATTACAGCTGTTTTACAAATGAAGAGCTTATTTCCAAAAACCGTGTTTATGTCCACAGATTGCACTCTTGAGAGGACATTTGACTTGGTTATTTTGGTTGATATTGCATATGGATTAAGGTGTGGCAAGTGGAATAAAAAATGTGTTTGGTTGGGAATTCTGAAGCTTCATTATTTTCTTATTGCCTCTTTTGTTGTCAAAATTAGCTGGACTTAAACCATTTTGGAACAAATCAGTTGAAGAAATTTACACACTATATAGAAACACCCTTTGTAACCACTATGTTCTAAGTTAAATAGTATCCCAATCTAAAGAGGCTTGCAAAAGACTTTAAAATTTAAAAAATGAATCCGAAATTCATTTCTTTTCTATAAACCTTATTATTTGAATAAAATCAAATAGAGAAAAAATATTACACTTTGCCAAATATGAATGTCTGCCGGTGACCCGCTGTGCGTGTGGCCCCGGGAGAGGGTAATGTTACTATGGGTCAAAAGTTTGAACTGCTCCAATCTATGAAATATAGCTCAAATTATTCCTTAGTAACCAGGAGTAAAAAAGTCCAATTGGGTCACAGCGTGTGGTGCCTCCTTCCAAGATCTTTCGGGAAAAATAGGCTAAAGGTCATATGGTTATTCAAAGCAAGGTCAAACGTTTGCCATATCCAGGATTTAACGCACTGGAAAACTCAAGGGGTGGGGAAGCATTTTTGATTTTTGGAATATTCCTATACTTGACCTAAACCGGTTAGGTATCAATTGAAGCTCCTTAAATTCTGCATAACACTGTCAGGTAAATCGCACTGTAGACTTACTTCCAGAGATGTGATTGGCAAGCAAAATTTTTGTTCGAAAGTGCTAAATTTGATATCATTTGTCACGGGAATGTCAAATTGAAACGTTTGGTGTGCAAATTACGAAATTGATTTATAAAACAAATAATTGAATCCAGAAGTTGTTACCTGTAAAGTGATATATTAAATGTATAAATGGTCAAATATATGTATTATGTAGACTCTGTAAGTTGGTCGGTGAAACTTTATGTCACCTGAAAAGTGCAAATTTCGGACAAAATCGGCCACCAAATCAATTTTGTGCCAAAATGGTGATGATACAGGTTTTTAATCAAAATTCATAATCTACGAAAAAATTTACCCAGAAAGGAAATCTTAAAATTAAACATGATTCTTTTGCTCCGATATGATTTTTTCACACTTTGGCACTAAACCCTCAGTCAATCTGAAAACAGGTCTTATACAGTGGGCATACTGAATTATCAGTATCACAAAACAACGCCTTTTCTATATAGGATCGTTTGCATTCCGACTGACCCAGAACCCTGCTTAATCTCGGAAGATTCAACCATTTTTATTAGTTTAAAATAAGAGAAGCTAGAATCAACTATGAAATCAGAGTATGTCACAAAAAAAAGCTGTGTATGGATACCCGTTTCAGTGGCGCGGCCGGATTTAAGGGGAAAGGCCCTGTCAGCAGCTAAACACTTAAGTGCCCACGCTAAAAAAACTTCCGTTAGTGCCCAAGGGGGGGGGGGGGGTCCTAGGGAGCAACCAGGAAACCACTTTCCCATGGGAGTTTGATCATGTCACTAACACAAATAAATGGGGGGTCACATAAGACCCACATAACCCACAATAAAAATGGAAAAATTCTGACCTTTGCCTATGGCCCATTGAAATTGTCACTCTTCGAAAAACAGGTGTTCGCACCTTCCATCCTCAGCAACTCCAATATAAGTTTTGAACCAAAATAATTCATTATATCTCTCTAGACTACCAAGTAAATAATCTTTGTGCAAAAATAGCCAAATTTATACCATCTTGTATTTTCTCAGAAACTTCAAATCGCCTTATTTTTCATATAAAAGAACATCACAGACACTTAAACTTTTTAAAAATTAAAATTAATGAATCAGCATAGAAAAGGTTATTTGATTTAAGTATTATTAATTATTAATTAATTACCTCCTAAAGTATATATTAAGTAAATAAATCAAGATGTAATTACTTAATTTTTTAATAGTAAAATATCTTGATTTTTTCACTTCGTTAGTTGCCCAAGGGGGGGGGGGTCATAGGGGACCAACCTAATTATTTAATGAAGCCGTGGGCGGATTTAAATGTTTTTTTGTATAAGGAGAAGCGTATTCATAAAGCAGAACAATTAGCAAAAAAAAACTCCTTGAAAAAAACTGATTGCGTAACAGAGAAATCGGAAAAAATCAATGTTGGGTAATAGGGAACCCCTCCCCACCCCCACATTTCACGATAACCCACCACACCACAAAAACACCCCCACCCCATCCCCCCCCCACCAACCCCCCCCCCCCCCCCCCGGGCACTTAAGTGTTAAGGTGGGGCCCTTTAGTTTGTGAGTAAACGCAATATCCCAGTTTAGTGCGGCTAGGATGTGTCTGAGGGGGGCCTTGAGAGCAACATTTTAGGGGGCCTGTCAGCAACTGCAAACACTGTGAATATTAAATACACCACTGAATTATGTTCAGTTTTCAGTCGTCGTAAGTCTATATGTTTATGAATTCAAGAGACTTGTATCTGGGTCAAGGGCATTTATTAGGGGTCATGTGGAGTCGGCGGGTAGATAATTACTTGTTTTTCTACTGACTCCAGAATATTTAAAACCATGTATATTATATTTCATACTCATGAACTTCTGGTGGGTCGCGGCTACAAGGTTCTCATCTTGCGTTGTCTATATACCTGCCAAGAGGTCTAGGGCAACTTCCTTGACCCTCCATCTTTTAGCTTGTTTTTTATATGAAGTCACGGCCAGGGTGTACAACTGATATGATACTAGTACGCCCTGAGCTCACGAAATTGCCCGTGTGTGTTTTCTGAGTTTTGCAATAACATTTACAGCAATTAAATAATTCCCAACCCCACCCCCCCCAACAACCCCCCCCACCCCCCCCCTCCACCCCCCCCCCCCCAACCCCCCCCCCCCCACTATGACATGGCAGCCTGTTGAAGAAACTGCTGTTTCGGCCGGAGTGTGAACGAGGGTTTCCAAGGATGTCAACCTAGTTAAAAGTTCCTCAGGGCTGTAGATTGGATAAAGGGTCCTCTAATATTCTGTCCGTGTCCACATCTGCACATTACTAAGCAAAGAAATGTATTCTATGCAAGTGCAAGAATGACAAAACCCGATTACGCGCATAACAGCCACTACAATACAGCCCTGGTGTCACATGTCGTTCGATTTAAAGGCAATCATAGAGGTTTGAAGAGTGTCCTCAATTTTCAGAAAAGTGAGGCATTTGCACACTGTGTTGGTAATTGTCTAGTCAAATATACCGCTGCGAAACGGTAATACTCAAAAATGTGCGATTTGTCATAAAGAAGCGATTTTATTAGATTGAATCGAGATCCCAGGTTGCCAGCTGTAAACGCCCAAATTCTTCCGTAATTATAAAATAGTTGCCTCTATCCGAAAATTCCCGGCTATTTCCTATCCGAAGGCGTTTTCAGGCAACCGTTGATTATTATCGGGATCTCCGACTATTAATTTTCTAATTATAAAATTCCTTCCCGTTTGCCGACACATATACATTTCCGAGCTAACCTTCAGAGGTAAAGTTTACTAGACTAGTTACCAATGACAAACGTGCAAAAATCTCAGAAGTTTGGAAAATTGGGGGCGCCCCTATTCAAACATGTGATAGTAATTGCTTTACATCTACACCACCGGCCAAGTATTGCACACAACCAAAACAAATCCTAAGCACAAAACTGATTTCAAATGTTACTATGGGCTTATGATGTTTTGAATGCCAAAATTGTCGCGGATTAAAAGAACTCTCGTTGCACTTCAGATGGAATACAGAAATAGCCCAGGAAATGGCGTCAGAAGAACTGCCTCAATGGAATTGTAAGGGTTCGTTCCCAGTACTGAAAAATCAGAGGGTTGTGTGGAGCCGGAAAATGAGACATTATCAAATGAAAGTCAGTGGACTTCAAAATATTTGGAATATTCTGAGACACCAGAAATGCGTGGTTTGCGCAAATCATGTCTGGATTCGCATTCACATTCCATGACAAACAGCATGATGTCAATGGCGTGGTTAAAAAGTTATCACGTGACCTCTTTCTTGTCATTCAATTTCCTTAGTCCAACAGTGATGACCGTGCTCCCATCTTTCACTGAAGTTATCTCCGACTTTTTTCCCGGGCGTAAACATTTAAAGTATTCCCTAACCAACCCTTACAATACATTAAGCGGCTTATTTTAAAGCTTTTTGGCGATTCTGTGCCTGTTTTCCTTCTAGAGTACAATCGGCTAGTTATCGTTAGCCAGCTCTTTTGGCAGAGTTTGCCAGTTTCTTCCACAGGTGGAAAAAACGCGTTTTTTCCGCGTTTTTTTTTTTCACTTGGAAGAAACAGGTTTCTTCCAGTTTTTTCCACTGAAAGTGTAAGAAACTGAAAAAGTCATTTTAAAATTTTATATTTTGATGCCAATGACTATATTATGTAGTGAATGGAATATAGTGAAATGATTTAAAATAATCATTCAGGGAGTCCCCTACACTACACGCACATTGATCCATGAGTTAATAACTGGAAGAAACTGGTTAGACACATTTCACACCAGCGATGCCAAGTATTCATGATGTTGCCAGAACTTCTTGTAAAGACGTGAACAGCTTCAGTTTATTTAAGCAAATTTTATAGTCTCTTTGAAAATAACCCATGTTCTTCCCATTAAGCAATATAAAGTTAAATCTGTATTTTACAAAAATTGTAAAACAAAAGAACAATAATGGTTGTTATACTTGTATGATTTGTGATTTTGTTTTAAATAAACAAATGACATACAGATTTTAAAATGTTGAACAAATTTACTATATATTTGCAAGGGATACTAACATGCTATAAACTTGCAAATTCATTTTGAAAAAAAAAACAGATTTGGACATGTTTTCTGTAAGGTACCCTTGATGATTTTAAGTGCAAAGCAGATGAATATGGTGTAATTTAGATTTTTGTTTAGAATACATTTCTTTATTACTTCCAGTTTCTTCCAATTTCTCCCAGTTTCTTCCGGAAGAAACTGGAAGAAACCCCTTTTTCCAGTTTCTTCCATTCTTCCGGAAGAAATAGGTTTCTTTCGGTAGTTTCCGAACCCTGTCTTTTGGGAACATAACAATTGAATCAAATTCGCCCCATTGGTGACTGGGGAATAAGGTCTGTTTGCAAAACACAACTTTGACATTGATGTACGTAATGGTAGTCACGAACTCCTGGTTACACTTCACAATTTGTGATTATAAAACTATTTTTGCATGCATGTTGGAATGACTTTTGGCCAGTGTGGTACACAATCGAACTTGGGACAAGACGTGTCAAGCCTGTGTTATAAGATAACACTATTGTACTTCTTATCATTCTTAGAGTTGTCAACTTTTACCTTCAGCTTCCACAACCAGATTATAATGACTTAAAAGGGTGTGTTCTTTTTAATACTATCAAATACAAAAGAAACGAAAAAAAACGGGATGTTATTAAAATCAAATTGTTCTTTGTGTGGTATGTGTGTGTGAGGGTGTGGGTGTGGGTTGGTGTGTTGTGGGTGGGTGGTTCTGTGTGTGTGTGCGTGTGTGTGGTGTGTGTGATGGTGTGTGTGTGGTGTGTTTGTAAACGCTGTTTACAAAAACGTATTCGTATATACGATCGGTGTAAAAGGAGATATATAGTCCGGCAGGATTCATAGTCGGGCTTCATAGACGCAACGGAAGCGGAAACTTGCGTGAAGAGTCAAATGAATGCCCTAATGTTAACCATTGTAGTCTGAATGGGGACTATATCTCCTGGCACATCGCATTTTGTTTTAATTTGCAAGTATCATGGGACCGGGATTTGGGCTACAGTGTTTCGTAAAATAAGCCCGATCTCCTCATTCTCAGAAGATAGCACGTCCTTACAAATTTCAGCGGACAATACTGTACCACGACCGTTTGTGAGTATTGAAGTTCCGTATATACGCCAGACAACTCCCAGTGTGCTTTTGAGATTACGCGTCGGCATGGTAGTTTGCTTTCGCGCCAAATAAAGAACTTAGGGCGCGGAGCCCAGAAGGTTTATTCACATGAAAAAAGGAACAGTGACTACATGGGCTGAAAGGGTCTCCAACAAACATCGTAAAAATAATTGATCGGGTCTATATTAAGATAGCTCTTTGGAAGCCATCACAAAAAATGGATTGCTGCCGGGTCTGGGCCGTTGGAGTATCATGGAAACCCTGGAGTCCCATGATACGCCATTTACTGATAAAGTGCTGATTCAACAAAACGAGCAAGATGCCCCACTTTTGGAGGTTCTCTTCTATCCGTGTGATTCCTTCAATGATTTGCAAAAGATATCGGCACCAGCGACCGGTTTAGAACAAGCACAAAGTGGTAATAGACCATTTGCACGATCCCCATAATGCATCTCGTATTGTGCCCATTTCCATCCGGGAACTTGTACCAGCCTTAGGTCGGCTACAAACATACGGTTAGGAGCGTAATGAGAATACCAGAAAACTTACCCTATCTGTGACGTTGCACTATAGTTGTGTAATCGTCCGGCAGGTGACAAGTAGGGCACAGTTACGATCGAAAATATCACTTTTTGTCGTGAATTTCAACACCAGTGCCTCGATTGTTTTTTGTTCCTTTGATATTCTTCTACATTTTTGTAAGATTAAAGCAATATTGGCACATTTTTGAAGAGCGCCCCCAATTTTCAAAATTTGATATTTTTGCACAGTTACGTTGGTAATTGTCTAGGAAACTATACCTGCGAACGAGAATACTAAAAAATGCGTATTTATCACAAAAAAGCGATTTTGTAATTAGAATTAGGATCCCAGATTGGACTTATTCCGGCAGAGCTGGAAATGCTACGTTTATGTCCGTCCATGATGAAATAGTGCCACCTTGAGACAATAACCTCTAACTTGACTTGCCCGAACTATTAAAACAACTAATGGATGAGCGTAGACACGTACATGGCGCTATTTCCCGGCTATTTCACATTGGAAGGCCGTTTCCAGCAGCCGTTGAATTATTATCGGGGATCCCTGATAATAATTATTCTAGTACAAAAATTCCTTCGTTTGTGACACATAGACATTTTCGAGCTTAACCATTAACAGGTATAGTTTACTAGCCAGTTACCAATGCAACCGTGTAAAAATCTCCAAATTTTTGAAAAATTGGGGGCGTCCTTCAAAAAAATGTGCTAATATTGCTTTAACTTCACGTGAAAAGGTACTTTGTATTGTAATTTTAGGCACTGTGCGGCGACGCGAACGAACAACATTTTTTTTGTAAACAAGAACTCTGTTACATGTTCCCGGATGGAAATGGGCACAATACGAGATGCATTACGGGGATCGTGCAAATGGTCTATTAAAATACCCACAATTCTCAGAAACACATTCTCGTTTACAGAGTCGATCGTGTCCATTGCATGTCAGTGGAACGATCTAAATTTCGCCATTTTCTTGTTATCGTGAAATCCTAGCTTTGGCACGATACATAACAAACTAATCTCTCTCACATTGAAACTAGTGTAACTACACACACACGAAAAGGTCATCCCAACCACTACTCCCGTACCACTCAGTGCACACACAGTCCCACGCTCAGTCTGTGAGTGAAAACCCAGTCAGGGTAGGCCATTTGAAAATTGCCCACTACATAAAGGATTGTTATCATTAAGAAGGAAATTTTGCACAATGCATTGGCAATAAATGAATGTTTTAACCATATAACATTTATATGAAGATTTTATTGTTAAATACTTGCCAAAGGCTTTCTTTTGAGAAAAGCGGACTGGCAAAACTATTGCGGGAATACAGTTTCAGTGAGGAAACACCAAGCCTCCTCCTGCAATGTAAAACCCTATATATAATGGGACGTAAATGAAATTTATGGAAGAACGGTCAGAAACTCTAGATTCCAGAGGGATCTAATTCATATAATGAGTGATTGGGAAAGAGTTGCAATCAGCCGTTAAAAGCAAGCTGGCAGGTGACCCCAGAGATATCAACTGACCTGAGTCTATGCTGGCGTGTGCATAGGCATGTGTGTGAGTGAACCGTTTAGTCCCCATTGGGAGTAGTCGCAGCATTGAACTTGGGTTAAATATGTCAGTGGGACAGTAGTACGGCACAGAGTGCCCTAGGAGACGGTGTGTGGAATAAGTTTGATATGATTAGCAAAAACGGGATCAACTACTCCTTTAGTAAAGTTAATTCCTCAGAAAAGTGAAAGATCGCACAACCAACGACATTTTTTTCGGAATTGAAATCTAACCAAAAGTATCGATCATTTGAACCAGTAAACAGTCACGTCTCTTACATAGCTAGGTTTACGGAAGGTTGAGTGTGTTGTTTGGATAGAATTTCGAAGTGCACGTCGGGATTTTTTTTTAAAACAACCGCCGAGAATTTGCAAAATAACGTTTGGCTGCTAGCTGTCTAGATTTCATTTACGGCATTGGGATTTGACTATTATCAGCAAAGGCGCCCCCTTAAGACACCATCTGGGATATTTCGAGAACGCCACGGCCCAGTCCAAATACAGTGTTTCCATGCCTGAGTGTCACCATCTATAATAATAGTCATTGTGTTCCTTGAGTGCTGTACGCATCATTATTTGTTTCAGCACTGTAACCAAAATGGTCTCGTCTACAAAGTCACGGTCTATTCCTTACATTATCACAGGACACTCTCGCATAGAGACACTCAGTTCTTGAAACCTGTGTATAGTAATTAAGGTCCGGCTTACTCATAGTCGCGGCTACACGGTAAGGATAATCACCGATTCATTTGACTCTTCACGAAACATAGTTTCACTTTTTTATTCGTTTCGTCCTGGAGCCCGACTGGCTCCCGCACGGACTAATCTTCTTCACAACCGGCATCAGTCATTTATTAGGTGCGTGGACGACCTTTTCAGCCCATGAGGTCAGCACTTCGCTGCGCTTCTTCGCTAACCTTAGCTAACCTACCTTCTGGTCTTTCTGGACTTACTCGCAGGTCACAAAATGTAAGATACACCTTGAAATGTCACAATGCAGAAATGCCGGTTGTGATTTCATCTGTCGGTTGAAGACGAATAGGGTCGTATGTAATTTGTATTGCATATCAATCCCATTAAGTGCGATATTTTATTCGTATCAAGTTCATTAAAAGTTTTCACGACGATTCATTCGTTTTGAGAGTCGCCATTTATCCCGAAAATCAATGCCACTCTTTTATGTGCTGTATCGCAAGCCAAAAGGCCATAACGTAATGCCGCAACGCGTTGCAACTTTCGGCAACGCGTTGCGAGAAGTAGCAACGCGTTGCGGCGTCGTGCCAATTATAATTACGATTTTTCTGTGACTAATTTTCAAAAAATAGACCCACAGACGCTTTGCAAAGGTCCTAGCACGCGCCGCAAAGCCTTTCACAACGCTTGCGACCTTCACAAACTGTTTGCGAAACCTTCACAACCCGTTGCGAAGGTTCACAAGCCATAAGGGTCATAACTTAATTTCCGTAACGCGTGTGTTGAGAAATTATGCAACGCGTTGCGACATTTCGGCAACGCTTTGCGGCGTCCCGGCCAATCAAATCATGCATTTCTGTGACGTATTTCAAAAAATAGATCCACAACGCGTTTGCGGAACAATACGTATGACCCTTATGGCTTGTGACCTTAGCAACGCGTTGTGAAGCTTGCAACGCTTTTTGAAGCTCGCAACGCGTTGTGAGGTTTGGCAACCGTGTTGCAAAGTCTCTAGCAACGCGTGGTGGGTTTTTTTTTTAAATACGTCACAGAAATCATGATTTTGATTGGCCGCCCGGGTCGCAACGCGTTGCCGAAATGTTCGCAACGAACGCGTTTGCTACTTTCTCGCAACCGCGTTTGCAGCATACGTTTATGGCTTTAATGGCTTGCGATAGGCGTGGATTATTCTTGCATGGCTTCACCTGGAAGATCATTGCATAATATTTTTACTCTCGCTCATTGATGTGAACCAGTAACCTTTATGAATAGGAAAACTACGGTTGTTTTTGTATGGCCTGTGGATAATATAGGAGAGCGTTACTTATTGATCGCCACACACCCTCTTCACGAATCACGCAAAGTTATTTGTCGGTTTAGATTGAATTAAACAGATATTAAACAGGAAAAGCCATTTCAGTACTTTATTTAGCAAATTCTTGCACCTTCTCCACATAGATATGACGCCATGAGATTATCAAACATTGCATTTACTGATTTTAAACGCAAAAGGATCATGAAATTAACTTTAAATTAGTTAAAACCAAATTTGGGAGCTTTTATCATTCTGCAATAAAGGAACATTTACGTTTAATAATGGCATCTTATCTAGCTACTCTACTATATCTTCGGGCTCTTTTAATTTCAAGTTATCACATATCCTCTCCAACCATACCCTCGACAATATGCATGAACTGACAAGAATGAAAACTCAGACTTCAATAGTTTTTAGTCCCAGGATTTCCTATTGTAAATTCCGACTGGTGCTAGTTTTAATTACCTTGTCTATCAATTCTTTTTTTGCACATTTGACTAATAGGTAATGAAGTATAAATGTGAAGTATAGCGCCCTCTGCTTAGACTGTTTAGATCATCAAGGTCTAGTTTGGATGGGAACTGGATGCAAATTCTTTTCAATGTCTTCTTACTTCTGCCGAGGGGACGGAAAATCCTTTACTCTATCAGGGTGCAATCCACCCGAAACGAAACCGATAGGAATGATATTATGATGTTCCACTCAGGACAAATGACTTTAATGAGGCCTAGATGAAGAAAACCTAAACGGCAAAGTAATGATCTAATTACTCTCAGACAACTGTTTTTCCTTCCTCCTACCTAAGTACGAAACGTTGTTGTAACGCTGTACATGTCACTACGATAGTTTTATTTTGTAAGAAATACCTGTTAAGATTGTAAATAGAAAAGAGTGTTTCAGTACAAACACACCAAAACCTACAATGACTAAGTTAAAGAGATCCCAGTGATTTCAATGTGGACTATAGAATTCATTAGCATATTTATCACAGCACATAAACGTCTGGTAGTTGTTTCAGTGTGTGTGTGTTTTCACTGTAGCTTGAATATAACACTGTAGGTTGTCACGTCATTTCACGTCCAGTAGCTACAGCCCAGGGCTTACAGCAAATCTCCATTGGAATGAAAAAGGATAACGGATACATGGCACAGTGGCTGAATTTGTCAAAAGAGTAAGGGTCAATTTAGGGTAACATTTCTCATCTTATAATCTTCAAAGATACTACACGATACGTTTATTTCCGTGGCCTTAAAGAAAGATTATTCTCTTAATCTTAACTTTGGCGACATTTGGTTTCCTCGTTTGCATCTACATTTCTGGTTAGTAGGCGGTTTGCATTCGCAACATTGCAATATTGATCGTAGCAAGCCCGTCCTGAAATACTCTTATTAAGCGTCTTCTACATCATTGAATTCTTTGGACCGTGATAGATTTTCAAGGAGCACATCGATCGAGATTCCCGTTTTTGACCGCCAGTGTTCATCTGAATAACGCAACAGGAAGAAAGACGAGAAAACAAACATTTCTCCGAGTTACTCTTATCAGGCCAACATCTAGGATGCAAAACAGCAAGGTTCTTGCACTATATCATTCATGAAATTAGCTTGCAAAGTACATGTTATGTAATTCACCAAGGAAATTAACCTCTGAATTAAACTATGAAATCGTAGCATTTTAATCAATGTAAAGCATAATTTGGATGTCTCCGAATTACTTCGTGAATACTTGGTTAACAATTAATTACTCAAGTGAACTAGCCCAAAAAAATAACTGATTTAATGGTTTTCCTCTAAACATGCTAAATGCAAAATTAATTTCGCAATAACACATTTTAAAAACGAGCCGAATTTTCTTTAAGCTTGAAATGTTATGAATGTTATTGTGTTTCTGGTCTCATATAGGATCACCTCCGGAACTATTGATTACCTAGGCTTAAAATTGGAGGTCCTTCGGTAACAGTGATATAAATTTTGAGAGAGCGTATACTAAAACAAGAGCCTTTTGACAGAAAACAGGGCGCGTACCAATAATACAGGATTACATCATCAAAGGGGCCGATATATTTGGGAGAGCGGGTAGCGTAGCGCTTCCTAACACCGTTGAGGTCCCAGGTTCGATTCCCAAGTGGGGCCAGAGGCTTCACGTGCAATTGGTTTTCAGTCCAAGCTCGCTCTCGCAGGTTTTCTCCTGGTGCTCCGGTTTCCTCCTGCTTCTAAAAACCAGATTTCCGGTTTCCTTCCTTTTCCTTATATTGTGTGTTCGGTCATTATTTGTTTGAATATTGCAATTGGCGCTGAATTAACTACTGCCTCAAATTTGCATTGTTTCTGTAGAGTGCTTTGTTCTTTGTACATGTTGTAGGGCACCATAAAAATCATTGTAAATGCATATGGTTCGCCCGCAGGTGGAGTTGCCCATCTCTCTGTCTCTGGCGTTTGGGCCAGACTCCATCATCCATCATATAATATTGCTGTGGGGGGTTCGCCACTCCCCTCGCACAGCGAGTCTGTTTTACAATCCCAGCATATACCGGTACCCATACTCCTGGGTGGAGAGAGGCAAGCGGGGCAAAGTACCTTGCCCAAGTGCACAACACATTATGCTTATGAGGCGAACGCTGATCCAACTGCATTACATGTGCCCCTTATTATTACATGTGCCGATTATTATTAAACATAATTATTTAAATGTTTTGTCCAAATTGCGATAATTTTGCTAAAAGGTGTGTCTTTAATCATATAAGCTAAGTCAACCTATTTCGTGGGACCTTTAAAACAAGAAAAGAGGTGAGATATTACATGACACTGATTGATGCTTAAAACGGTCCCCCAAACAGTCATCTACAAGGTTCACTAGCGGGGCCCGCGTGAAACGCGACATCTTACAAGTATGTGAACCACTGTACGCGAAAAAAGGTCGAGGCAAAGCAAGATACGATGAACATCCAAAATGTCAACATATTAACACTGAGCAGACATGGAATAAAAATCTAATAAGCCCATTAAATTATTCCTGATCAGGTGATAAGGGTCACCTAGAACGGCGACTTAAGAGTACGATCCTATTAACGTCCTAATGACCAAACGTAAACTGAATTAAGTACATGTAGTTGATGAAATAATACAAGGTTTATCAATATTGATCTATCTCATTGACAAACCTTTGAAAAACAAAAGCAACATTATTTGACAGATCATTGAGATCGCAAAATATGATATTTTTGCATTTTAATGCATCCTTCAAGAGAAATATAACGCCATACAAACAAAGATTACTTTCACCGAAAACTGACGTTTATCTCAACTGTAGGTAAACTGATTCTTTCCTTGGTGTAATTTGGAGATCTGGTTCAAGAGTTATAGCCAATTATCTGAGACACTTGGAGAATCCCTTGTTCCAGTTCCCGATATCAACACAGTTTTATTAACATTTGCCATTGAAAATCAACTCAAAGACATTTATTGAAAAATACTGCAAGTTAAGGGTGCAACGAGAGATTTCAAATAACGGCCGGGTGTCCATATAAAAGCTTTCTATCAAAAATATCCCCATCTGAAAGGATTAAGCCTAGATCTGTTTCTTTAATACAAAATTGTGAAATGTCTAATTTCCTTTAGGAACAAATAGGAAATTCAGCCTATGTTTTGTAGTGAAATATAAGCATATAGAAATCACCTTTTTGTTTTCATTTTAAGGTTTCCGACACCGAAAAAAAAATTCCAAAAGGACACATATTGACCGAGTTATGGTCGATTAAAAAAATGATACCACTTTTTCATTTTATCCACGGATTGTTACTGTTAAGCTGTCTTTAGAAAATACACATTCTACACGCACATTCGTTTGTTTATGGTTTCTTTTGTTTTTGCGACAAAGGTCAGTTCTGATATTGAAAAAGTTAGTTTCAATAAAAGATTAGTTTCAATTATTAGAAATTCCAAGATCTTGCATCATTTCTCTGTACTGCGCTGCTCTGCCCTCCACTTGGCTGCGGCTCTAAGACGGATGCAGGCTTGCGTTCTCTTTCCATTTCAATAATTGATTTGCGAACCATTCTTGTCTGTCGGAAGCTTGCAAAGGCAGCGGTTATTCTGTTAAGAAGATCCCCAGATTTGACTCCGCTAGACTTCGCCCTATGGGGAACATTGAAGAGTGGTGTATGCACAGGAACCATCAGCAAACTTGCCAGAACTTCGCAACAGAATAACCGCTCCCGTTGCAAGCATCCGACGGACAAGAATGATTCGCAAGTCGATCATTGAAATGGAAAAAGAGATCGCAAACCTGCATCCGTCTTCATGGTCTTAGAGGCAGCCAAGTGAAGGACAGAGCAGCGCGGTAAAGAAGAATGAAGCAAGATCTTGGCATTTCCAATAATTAAAACAAAACTTTTCAATATCAGAACTGACCTTTGCCGCAAAGCAAAAGAAACCATAAACAAACGAATGTGCGCGGAGAATGTGTATTGTTTAAAGATAGCTAAAACAGTAACAATCCGTGGATAAAATGAAAAAGTGGTACAAATTTTCAATCGGCCATAACTCGGTCAATATTTGTCCTTTTGGATTTTTTTCGGTATCGGAAACCTAACGAAATGCACTTTACAGCGGTGTATTAATTTGTATGGTTTACTTTTTTCTGTTCGTGAAATAGAGGGCGCTTTGAGAGTTTCCTTTTTTGAGACCATCAAAAACACACTGATCGAAAGTAAACAGAAGCCGTTCAACACCAAACATCCATTCCTTTACTGTTAAACGGTGGTGACTGGTGTCTTCATTATGTTTCTCTCTGGCATCTAAATTGGATGCAGCGGGAAATGGGAGAGGGGGAAATCGGCCCTCCCCATCAGAGGTTTGTCCCCACATTTGTTCCCCAACTGAGCCTTGTGGCTTGTTTCCCCAATAAAATCCCCCAAAATTTCATAAATTTCATGACTTTTGTCCCCCTGAGAGTGAGTCACTCCTATATCCCCCACAACATAATTTCTGGTGCCTTCACTGTTTGAAGAATAGTTTATTGATTAGTTCAGATGTCTACATGATTGTTTTTGTTTGAAAACAGTTTAATCCCAGGAGATGCTACACACTTATACCTAAGTAATAGTTTCTTGAACATTTAAGTGAAACTGACCCAAGTGGTATTTTATCCTATATCTTCAAATTGACAATATCCAGCGGCGGCGGAACATGGAGGAGGAGCAGGTGGTCATGTCCCTCCACTTTTAAAGGTAGAGGAGCCTGGCCCCTCCCCTTTTCATCAGGCTTATCATAGCTGGACAAGAAAATTATAGTAAGGTATTGAAAATTGCTCAGATAAGGTGCCAGGTAACCCCTCCATTTTAAAAATCGTCCCGCCGCCGCTGACAATATCTCCAGTTAGGGTACGTTCAATTGGATGGAATTAAAACCAGGATTTTGGAGCCAGGAGCTTGTTCCGATTTTTGTCTTTCGTGTTCTATATTTGATATGAGAGCCTGACACTTGTACACATTGACCATCAAGTACCGTGGGAAACAAACTTGCGGTTTTGATGCTATAGACTGGTTCCATTTCTCAAAAACGTGCTTCCTTCAACATGACGAAGGCATTTTTGAGTAAAAGCAATTGGGTTAGTGTTTTTAGATGAAAATTGTATGCTAATTCCAAATTTTCTGGTCCCCAAGCTGAATTTTGAGAGGAAATGTGCCTAATTAGCATAAATTCAAAATGGCCGCCATTTTAACGTTTGTTTGTACATAACTCAAGATTTAAGTCTTGTAATGACTTCATTCTTGTGTCTATACAAATGTTTTCAGGGTTAAGGAATACAATTAGAT
The DNA here is from genome assembly GCA_023653785.1 of Ophioderma brevispina. Taxonomy (NCBI): domain Eukaryota; kingdom Metazoa; phylum Echinodermata; class Ophiuroidea; order Amphilepidida; family Ophiodermatidae; genus Ophioderma; species Ophioderma brevispina. Next base: position 44,857 of record JAMKCH010042474.1, on the reverse strand, counting down.
CATTAGTTGTAGCATTAGGTCAACTTAACAGTTAATTTGCATAAACATTCAAAATGGGCTGCCATTTTGACATTTTTGTACATAACTCAAGATTTAAGGCTTGTACTTCATTCTTGTGTCTATACATATGTTTTCAGGATCAAGGAATTAAATTAGATCATTAGTTATGGTCATGCGCCATGAGTTGGGATATACAAAATGAGGGTGGCGTTACCTTTTTCACAATATTTTTAAACATTTTTATTGTATCATAAGAACCAAGTTAGGTATTCAGCTGATTTATATTTCATTTTAAGGAATTTTATCTAACTTTGATATGGTAGCAGATTCAATTTTGTGCTATCTTTACTTTTTGAGTTGTCGTAATTTTAAGTCAGTCGGGGTCAGAGAGGGTGGTGCCTATGGATGAGGTGCATACGGATGAGGCATGTATTAAAGTCTAGGGATTTTTGATATTCGGGGCTTTTGCATTTTTTTTTTTTGGTTTTATATCTTTGTAACCCTGCCATGTATTAAGATAAATAACATCTCATTTTGTTTGTTATTTATGTGGGGCGACATTCATTTGACTCATACAACAGTTTAAGCTATGATGTTAATTGAAGGTAACAAATTAGACTGCCACAAAATTTTGTACTTTTTACATCAAAATTTCACTTTTCCACCTTATATGACACTTGTGGCACCCTGTAGATGCACATACAAGTTGCATATTTGTCTTCCTTACATTTTTAGCTTTACAACAATATATAGTTTTATAGCTATCTCAAAAAAAGTGATGACTTACTCTCATTTAATTAAGTGTGAAAACGTGTAATATTTGGTAGTTTCAAGCATGTAACACACTTTGCTCCCAACTCATGGTGCATGACCTTATAGCATTAGGTCATGTTGACAGTTAATTTGCATAAAAATTCAAAATGGCCGCAAATTAATTGTCAATATATGGCATAATACCTTAACTGATGGTCTAGTTCTGTTCTCTGACCCTGAAAACATATGTATAGACACAAGAATGAAGTCTTTACAAGCCTTAAATCTTGAGTTATGTACAAAAAAAATTTAAAATGGCGGCCATTTTGAATTTATGCAAATTAGGCACACTTCCCCTAAAAATTAGCTTTGGGGACCGGAAGATTTGGAATCAGTATAAAATTTCCATATAGAAACACTGTTTCAATTGCTTTTACTCAAAAATGCCTTCGACTAGTTGCTTTTTGAAAAATGGAACCAGTCTACTAAACGCGATAATGCATAGTGCAACGCCCTATTCACTACTGTGCTAATATTGATGGTTAACCATTAAAACGGTAGTTTTTTATCTGTATCTTGTGAAAGAAATGGATTTGAAAGCTGAAATTTCAGGACAAAAATGAGAAAAATAGGGCCTTTCATCTGATATCAAAATTATACTACTTCCGGGTAAATCAGGGGCGTCCCAAAGACGATCGGAACAAGCACCTATAATAATATATTTAATTAATATTGTTCTATGGCAAGTGCTCTCCGTCTCGTACAAAAGTTATCTCTATACTATTTTTTTCAGGTCAAAATGCTAAAAGAAAGAGCCTTTTCACAACAACAACAACAGATACGAACAACATCAACCGACTACAACAGTGGACAAAGGGATCCCTTGTGTCTTCCTGCCTTAATTAAGGCAGGCGACACAAAAATAAGTGAAACCAAGGGTAGTATCTCCTCTCTTAAAGAGGTGTATTATGTATTAATAAAATGGATATTCAACTGTTACAAATTCATGGAAATAAGTATTGAAAATGTGTCATGCTTTCAATGGACCAGACCTCCAAACGGTTTGGAAGCCATAATTACCAAAGGAACAGAATTAAAAATATTCTTTTTGCATTTAGGCATGCAGTATCATCCTAATGAAGATTTACATTCATTTAGAGCCAACTTTAGCTCTTTTTTAGATAAATTTGTGTCATGGACGGACGCTACAAAAGGCAGATGTGTCCGTCCATGACAAAAGTCATATATTTTGGTCTGTTTCTTTCAAATAAGTTGGTATTTTAAAAAAATCTTTGGTGCAGCATGATGGAGCTGTAAGTCTCCTCAGGGGCGGCGCCAGGGGGGTGGCAGGGAGGGGCGGCCGCCCTCCCTGAGATTTTCAAAATTTAGGAAAAACAGGGGTTTTTGCGCAAAAATTAGGGATTTTTATCCAAAATGAGTTCATTTGGTACTGTTTCGCCCCCCCCCATGATGTTTCGCCCCTCCTATGATTTTACCCTGGCGCCGCCCCTGAGTCACCTTGCTTAGAGTAGCAAAAAAATTACCTTTTCTAAAAGTCATCAATTTTGTTAACATTCATATCCGTCCATGACATCAGAAAAGTCCGTCCATGATGCATCTTTGGTGGACGACTCTCAAAGGTAAACATTGTGTGAAAAATCTGTATGTCTTATATGAAGGACTAGGGTCAGTACTTATGTCAATTTAGTGAAAAGAAAAAAATACAACACAGTTTAGATAGAAAGTAGAAAAGATTACCAAAAACTGGAAAACCACAATTCTATCATTTCCGTCCATGACATGACTTGGCAGAAATTGACAAAATACTAAACCCAGCTATTAAGGCCAATGATTATTTTATGGGCATTATTTGTATCAAATGTGGTTGGAACTTGGAAAAATGTCAATTTATGATAAATGGATCAGGTTATTGTTCTTAAATGGATCTTTAACAAAAGAATTGAAATTTGGTGGCACCAAGCTAACCAACCACAGATACATTAGGCTTCTCTTGGAGAACAGTTACATACGTAGCTGTTTTTACATGAACTGTGGATTGTATTGGTCCATCATCAAACAATCATATGTTTATTCTGCTTTCTACTTGCGTATTTTCTCACATATTCTGCAAATTCTGCCGCCTCTCCCAGGCTGTTTAAATGTATGTTGATTCTAGTTATCATATACCCCTCAGACAGCGACGCGAATGAATAGATTGACTGAATTAACGCAGGATTGGCAGATGGTTTTGTGTTTACTTGTAGCAATAATTTTCCAAATGATATATGAATCATTGTGGTTCTTCAATTTTGAAGGACCACAGATATACTGCTATACCGCAATGTACTGCAATATATAGTGCGACTCCTTAATATAAAACTGCCATCTTATTAAAGCCGCTTCTACAAAATGTGTTTCTAGTATCGTTGTTTTATTAAAAGTAGCTACTGCAAAGCTTTATTTATTTCTAATATTGTAGTTTTGTTTAATCACCACAACTTTGAAGTTTTGAAATGAAATCTAAAACATAAAGAAATAGTGCATATCATACCGGATATCATACCATTGCAAACTAGTAAATACCGTCATCATCCCTCAAGAGATATTCGTATACCGTGGTGTAATTACCCTAAGGGGATAGTATATATGTAACTACGAAACAGTTTTGCTACTGCCAGCATATTACACACTAAAGTGGCAAACCAGAATAAATGTCAAAGGGCAAGTTCTAGGCAAACCTCTTGGAATTAACAGACATATTAGCTGTAATACTTGTTTATATTTATCTCATCGGCACTAAGGGATAACATGATTTGACATTTTTGTGTAAGAGTTGTCTTTTGTTGTTGTGTTGATAATAGCTAATATATAAACTCAGGAGACAAATTGATAATTTGGTGTGGAATGTGCCCCCTGTGCTACAACGGATCGTATCGTATAGGGATGAAGGGGTTTCTCAAGTTCCAATGATTAGCATTATCAATGCTGCACATGTACATACACACATTCCACTTTCCCACACACACATATACACCGACAGGCGCGTGCACACACATCCTCATACAGGCACACACACGCGCGCACACACAAGCAAACAAAAACCCACCTCTGGTGTTCTGATTTCAATATTATATAGTATTAGTAGGGTTAAATGAGAATCCTATTCTCGAAGTTTGGGGAAAAAGGTTTGACGATATTTGCTATAATTCAAATGGTGCTGAATCAGAATTTTTGGGTTCAACCTCTGGGAAATGTGGGGGGAACTTTGTAAAATAAGGCGTAAAATTAGTACAGGGGCAAATTGGAAATCAAGTCAAATTGAGTTTAAATATACACCAATGTATTTGTTTTTACAAGGATTAAAAAAGGTATAGTTTATCTAAGTTCCGACAAGTTTAGTTACACGGGTACAGCAAATAAGGTTCAAGGTAATCCTGGGGCAAAAATATCCAATGCTCAGATTTTGTTGATACTGGTCATGCTGGTGTCAAATTATTTCTCTGGTCATACTGAAGCAGAAAATGCATTTTAATTCTTTGAGCGGCAGCGGCCTTTTGAGGTCAAGTTTTGGTGATCCCTATATACCATGTAGATGCTTGTTACATTTTGCCCACTAATTACGAAAACTAAATGCCAAACATTGTAAAATAAGGCAAGACAAACAATTTGACGGACAATTTGACACCAGTTTCAACAAAACCGAGCTCTGGGTAAGGTTTACCCCTAGGATGACCTTGAACCTTAATAGGGCTGTAACTGTTTAAAGCAAACTATGCCAATTTTAATACTTATAATGACACAAATAGATTTGGTGTACATTAAACACAATTTAACTTGATTTCAAATTTACTAATTTCACCCCTTTATTTCACAAAGTTACCCACATTCCTCAAAGGTTGGACCCACAAATTCTGATTTAGCACCCTTCAAACAATAGAAAAACATCATTAAATCTTCTTCGACAAACTTTGAGGATAGGGTTCTCATTTATAACCCTACTATGTGGTATTGCAAAGTATCACCAATTATCGTTGTCAAAATTCAAAAACTTTCATTAAATAAAAGATCAGTTAATCTTCGGACAGAAATTAAGAATATTCACATCAATGTGATTTTAGAGTACAATAAGGATTTACTCATGACATCTAACAAATATGAAGCTTAGTATGTGAATGGGCAAAAATAGAAATGGCCTGGGCACAAGATAAACATTCAAACTGAAGTTGGTTTATACCACATGAGGTTAACGGCCGGTCGTAGAGACCATTATGAACAAGTAGAAGGCCGATTTTGTTCACTCTGATCACGATTTGTTTTCTTTCCCATCCCATAAATCAATTGGATCCCGTATGCCCTTTTCCACGGCAGAGTCTTCAAATGTCAGCAACGGTATAGTTGGACATTCATTAAACACTTTGTGTGGTACTTAATGTTGTACGTACGAGTAGAGATCATGTAAGGGATAGAATTGTTAAATATCACCAAAGTAGCCGCTGTGATTCTTTTCGCACGTGCCCATATAAAAAGAACTCAGAAAAAAAAAAGTCGGGAAAAATTCTGGTGAATAATACCGGTACAACAAGAATGCTGATAGTGCGCGGTAAACCCAATTGTGCCGTTGAAAAAGCCTGTCAAATTTCTGAGGCTGACAGTTATCTTAGATGATATCGATGGTAGTTCGGAAAGAGGATCATACCATGTGTAGCTGGAGGCTAAGCAGTATAGATTTAACAGTAATTGTAAAGTCAACCTATTTGCCCTGGTTTTATCCAAAGTTGCGGTTCGCAAGATCTGCACTTTTAATATCTTGGCAACGAAATACAAGCCAACTTATTGCGTTTACTATTGCCAAAGCTCAGAATTAACATTGCATTTTAAATTATATCCAAGGACAGTGTGCAACGAGAGATTTGACATAATGGTTTTCCTTAAAAAAATGAAAGCCCTGATTTTTTAATTGATGTAAAGCTTTCCATTAAAAAAATCCCCCATCTGAAAGGATTAAGCTGAGAATCATTTCTTTGGTAAAAAAATTGTGCAATTTCTAATTTCCTATTGGAGCAAATACTAAATTCAACCCATGTTTTATATTGAAATATAAACAAATCACACTGACCTTCTGCTTTCATTTTCAAGACATTTCTGTAGCCAAATAAAAGGTAAGAAAGAACTCTATTGGGTCTAATCTATAGCAAATTACGACAATGCCACAATATATGTATACCTCCAAATATCTCGTTGCACCCCTTTTATACGAATAAAATTTAAATGCTATAATATTTTTAAAGGGTAAATGCATGTACCCTTTTGAAATCCGCTGTTTTAATTTTGTGGTGATTTTTGTTCAAATAGAGCCCTAAAACGAGCAGAAGCATGGTGACCTTTTATATCGAAATAAAGATATTCTTAGTCTATGATACAAGTTAATCTATAAAGAAAAAATCTCGTCGTTGTAATCATATGATTACAGATAATAATCGAAACTTGTAAGACAAATTGTATTGTACGAATGCATTGACCCGGAAGTATAAACATATATGAATACATATGTCTTCACAGAAGGTAGCCCACCCATTTAAAGAAAATTGGGCGAGATAATACTTAAGCATTGCAAGTGTTGGGTGTTTGTTAACGCTCGTTTCATAACTCGAGACTCACCTGACTATCGTGCAGATCGAAACACTCGCGTATGACCCAAAACCCGTGCTTTAACTGCCGGCCAGTTTGCTAAATATTAACTTGTTTATTGTCAGTGGAAAACATATGGTAAATAAAAGCCCATATTGCTAATAGCTCGAGCCAATACATTTATTAATGTTGCTTAGTTTAAAATTTTCAACTTCATTCAAGATATTAGTATGATTGCAAGGAAATCTGCAGGCTATGTTTTAAATAACACAGTTATTCTTTCCATCTCTTGACTGAGAAATAAACATCAAGTAATAACTACGATTATGAACTTAGACATTTCGCAGAATAGTCCAATGTAATATAAACTACGCGCCTCTCTTACTTCCCTAGGGTTACAATCACTCAATATGATCAAAATATTCATAAATTACATTGCCTCGTACAAAAACGGGCAATATTATGTGCAGGAGGTGTGATTGCACGTTATTTCTCAGTTGAGCCTTCTATCAAACCATTACCTTCCTTGTAATGCATGTTATTGTCATATCACCTCATAATATTTTGCTCCCTTGAACATATCGACGACAGATACATTCACATTTGTAAATCAATCACAGTCAACGATTCTTTTTATATATGATTGACATCGCACAATTATATTCTTATTGTTTTTGTGTTTCAGATGAACTCTTACCTGTGCGGGTAAAAGAAGGTTAATTATCATAATATGGGGCAATATTACTCAAACCATTTGGGAATTCATAACATAGGATCTGATTATGATAGTTCAATTGCTATCAAGGATTAACGACATCTCATGTGAAATTCCCCAGTGTAATCCCTGTTATTAATTGGCTTAGCAGAAATTTACACGCTCTAATATGTAAAAGACAACGGTTGCCGTCCCTGACCTTGCATATTCTGTGTGCATTACAAAACCTTAAAGCCTTCCGATGGTAACGGATTGGTACACTTATCCGATGTCTGTTATTTATTAATCAGATTATATCATATAAAATTATTTAAAATAATATCAGATGGATGGGACATTTGGGTCATTACGTAAATGCTGAAGTGCATTGTATGTAAAACTTTCATGGATTTTGATGCAACTCGGTGGAATGATCTTGGATGGAGCGGGTACATTTGGGGTCATTAGCGTTTGTAATGAAAGTAATGAAAGGTCACCTAGGGGTTGCTTTTTGGTCATTGTTGAAATTATTTAATGTAATATGTACTAAAACACTTTTAATGAACATGGTTCAATGAAATTCAATGGAGATACACAAAGTATTCAGGATTTGTAAGGGGGATTTGTAAATTTGTAACTTGTTACCACACCTGCAAAGGTTTATCAATTAAAATATGATAAATAATAACATAATTCCCTTGTCCTAATTCAGTAATGGGGGTATGGTTTATAGAGGGATAAAATTAAAGTGATTCAAATTTAGGATGCCTGTTCCGATTTATATCTATCGTGTTCTTTACTTGATATGAGAGATTGACACTAATGGATATTACAATGTCCTATTCACTATTTACTGTGCTATAAAAACTGATTGTTAGACATTAAATCGGCAGGTTTTTTTTTCCTTGAAGGCTAAGATTTCAGGACAACAATAGAAACAATAAGCGAGAATCTACGGGGGGACAAATATTCATTGAAATTTGATTTCTAATGATTGGTTAGTAATTTCCCATTTTTGAATTCATACAATTGCCAGTTATCCAGCAAGGAATTCCGGCTAGGAATATCCGATAAAAGCTAAAATTGTCATAAAATGGACATCGCTTATCAAAATATAGCAAACTTTCAGTATTCAAGGAAAACCTTAGCTGATTCATACAATTGCCAGTGCCTCGGCATTGAATTTTATAGCGGCGGGGTCGGCGTACCGAAAAGCAAGTGTTTCACAATCCCTGACCGAATTTCAGTGTATCCACATGTGTTTGCGACACAAGTCAAAGGCATTCAGACAGGGATTCAGGCTTGTATTAGGCTTGTATAAGATATTATCTGGCAAGTGAAAGATGCTTAGCCGGGTTAGCAACATATACAAGAGCAAGGGTCTGTGAGCTGACGACAACATGTTTTTCAAATTAGGCAAATGCTGGCAGTTATGTCACCATTCCTGTTCCAGAAATTGCACAAACTGCCACCCCCCCCAGAACTCTTCCTGTTTTTACTGTTTTTACAGAATGTAAACATCCAAATTGTTTTCAAACTCGTGGAAGTGATTTCAGTAAGGGTCCTTTTCATTATGTCATTTTTTTCATGCCATTATGTCCCTTTAAGAATCAGCAACTATATTACTATCATATTAGTGGTGGTGTTATTGATTCCTAGACCTTGCTCTAATTTCAGGTGTTGCTGAGCGTGGCATTTATAATGGAATTATTAAATGGGGGGAATACTTGACTACTGATGCTTTTAATAGAGGGTCCTGTCGGTTTATTCGCGATTAGTTACGAACCAAAGAATCAAACAGTTCTCCTGTAATGCATCCAGTTCAAGTTAATGCATGTGTGGACCTTCGATATCCATCTCGTTTTTCTTGCAAAACGTCAGTGCAAATAACAACGGTACGGATTTGATCCTGTTGAACAAAAGTTGGCATATTCATTTCATACCAGTGGCGCCGTACAATATTGATCATGAACTATCTCCTCCGACGAAACATTTTACTACGTACAAATTGGAGTCAATGGAACCTTCCAACAAATGTAATCACGGTATCAAACGTTTAATATTGTCCAAAACGAGGGTGAAAGCCAATTTCAATAGATTTGAAGATTTAAATTGACCCATCCTTTCGTCTTATCCAAAATCTCTTAGGAGTCCAAGATACCAACAAAATGGGCCTACTTTGTAACTTATTCCAAAAGTGCGTATGCGAAATCTAAGTTTGTTTGAACGTCAGTAGAGGAATTGGTTATAGACAGCCCGTGATTAGAAAACCTAATGACAGTAAACGTTTCACCCTAACTTCGATATTACGGACTTGTTAGATTATTATTATTTTATTATTATTATTATTAGATTGGGTAACTATACTTTTTTCTAATTTGCCGGTGACATGCCAAAAGCGTTGGTCTTGAAATCGAACATAATTAGAAATTTTAGCATTTGAAATCTCCACAAACATTACCTCCTTATTTCTGAATACACGGGAACTTTCGAAAACTTTTGATATGTTATTGCTCGAACTCCCTATTAGCTTTTCTGAAACTGAAGCTTGGAAATCGTTTCAGGGTATTATTTCAATTCTTGACCATTGGGATAATTTCATTTCATTTCCCTTGATATAGCACCATTTTGTCTTCAGTTAAGACTTGAGGTACAGTGCTCCTTTTCATTCAAGGTATTAAGCCAATATTTTTTTATTAATGCAATTCGCTAAATGAAACAAAAAAATAACCATTGCATTGATACTCAGGATTAATATTCCGGCTCGATTTTTTATTAATCTTTCTTCTTCATCTAAAGACTTTATTATCATTTGTTTTCTCATTCGTCGTAACTCTTTGTATCGTCATTTCGCCTAATACAAAAGTTCACTTTGGATTCACATGACTACCCATAACCTTGACACTGTATTTACGGCGTTGGTTCGAACAAATCATCAATAAGAATAATACTAAGATGTACCCACTAAGCTGACGCTTCAAAACCTAATTGGAATTTCATTTCTATGGTTAGTGGATTTAAAAGGTATTTTAATTATGCTTGTGGTCACATAACTATAAAGTGATAAATTAATACTACGTACGCGTACATTTATTAAATTACTCGTACAAAAAAGTTTTAAACATTCAAGATCATCCCCCTTTTCATTTAGTAAAATTTCACTTATTGAAAGCCTGAAGACATATAGGTACTGAAAAAATGTTAAAGGTGAACGAGAGATTTCACATATCATAGGCCCTAAAAATCGAAAGTAATGATTTTTTGTCCTGATGTAAAGCTTGCCATCAAAATATCCCTACCCCATCTGAAGGATTAGCTGAGAAATGGTTCTTTGGTGACCAAATTTGTGAAATTTCTAATTTCGTATAGGAGCAAATACAAATTCCGCCTATGTTTTATATTGCAATATAAGGCAAATCGAAATCACCTTTTTTCTTCTCTTTTAGACATTTCTGTAGGGCCAAATACAATGTAAGAAATCTATTGCGTGCCTAATCTATCATGAAATTATATTATGACACAGTATTTGGGTGACCTAAAAATCTCTCGTGCACCTTTTATCTGAAAAACTCCATTCAGAGAAATCTTGGAATTTGGATGAAAATTTTCACCTCCCTCAAAAATGCCCCGAATACATATAAAAAATGGAGGGTACTTTGCCTGCTTTCTGGGAATTCAGTTACTTCCAATCAAATATTGTTCTTCTTTAGCATCAAGTAATTCTTCAAAGATCAAGTGTACAAGAGTTTTTTGAATATTAACCCTTATTTCTTCTTGTACCCCTTGTACACAGTTTTAATTTTGCGATGGATACTTTGATATCTGCTCCAAAGATATGGTTATGTTTTTCCAGTAACAGATAAGTAAGGCAAAACAGGATTTTACATTTTACACTCCTTTAATGCAAATGTTAGTGGTGATTCCTTACGATTGGTATTATATGACAACATCGATCCAATCAACTAACCTCGAGTACACACCTATGTCAAAAAAGCATGGTACTTGTGACACATATCTTGTGGTTGTCTTAACATCTTTAGTCGCAGTTCACGGTTGGTTATGATGGCATCTATTCTTAATGGTGGTCTATAATTGAGGACAACTGAATACTTATTGAATTTATTGATACAGTAAATAAAACTGTGATGCGGTCATTTCTCTTATTAAATTGCCTTCGATCGCTCCTGGCTAATTGGAATTACGATGGAATTTGAAACAGGTATTTAAAAAAGTAGAATAAACCAAATTACCCCCGTATACGTTTTAAATAAAACTGTTTCTTGTGAAATCGCATGGCGCCCTTTTTACTCGCTTTTTAGAATTGAAAGCATTTGGTCCACATGTAATTAAAATATTTTTAAAACACAATCCTGCTTAACATTGAACGAAATATAAACCAAACTTCTTGCTAGCATTAAAAATGCATAATAGATATCACAACTGGTATAATGAAAAATGTATTTTTTTAATCCTAATCCTACGAAATAAAATGGTATATGAAAAATGTATTGATTTTTATTTTATTTTAAGCTACTAAGTATTTATTTTTAAGGTCATTATTGTAATGTATAGATATCGTATATAATAATATCTATAGTTCTATCTATATATATATATATATATCTATATATATCTATATATAATATATATATATATATAAGAAGAGTTCATTTTCAACAAAATAATAGTTATTTACATTCACACGACTATAGTTTCGCCTTTCGGCTCTCAGGTGAATATATTGTTTTATAAACAAGAAAAGATAGACGGACTAGGATTCGTTGACAAAATCGTATTAAGCGTGTGTAATGCGTGTGCTACTGTGCGGGTGTGTGGGTGGTGTTAGCGCGCGCATTGGTTGCTTGGGCAGGTTTTATTCTCCTCTCGAGCTTCAAGCCAGGGCTCCGTCCATTGCGCGTGCCAGTTTTCTACCTAAGACGTGTGTGATAACTTTGGAACGCAGCTTTTCGCACGTAAAATCAAAAAGCACAACCTAAAAAAGCGCCAGCGTCAATGCAGAGTCGCGTCATGACGTCACCCTTGAACAGGAGAAAGAGCAGAGTAGGCCTATAGAAGAAGGTTTTTGAAAAGACTAAAGCAATTTGCGCTTGCACCTGTGTGTGTTGGCGTGCCGTGCGTATATGTGTATTGTGTGGTGTGTGCTTGCGTGTGTGAGGTATTGGTGTATATGTGCGAGTGCGTTTGGTGTGTTCGTGTGTGTGTATACGCTGTTAGCGTGGCTGTATGTATAGAGTGAAAGGGATTGGTGAAATCCTGATGAATGGTGGGTGTGTGTAACTGTGCGTGCGTGTGTGTTTATATTTTCGTGCTTGTGTGTATCTATTTCGTTTGTGCGTGTGGTGTGGTGTATTTGCTGTGTGCGTGCGTTTATGTGTGTGATTGTGTGGGTGCCCTCTGTTGTGTATGGGTATATACATGCATAAGAGTCGATTGTGTTTGTTTTAGGTTGTTGTTTGGGGGGTGTGTGTGTGTGTGTGTGTTTGTGTGTGCTTCATAATATTTTAACTGCCGGTGCAGATATCTTTAATCATTTTCACATACATATATATATATTATAATATATATATATATATATTAAAATATAAATTATAAAATATATTATTATATACAGCGTGTCCACATAAAACGCAACACTTGATGCCAGCCTCCTTAAGTTTGGAACAAAGATGTGACTACTTGGTCTGGGCTTTGTGTAAGGTAGGGAATAGAACTGTTAGTTAAAGGTAGAGTCAATATTTATTGAAGATTGACCACAGAAGTCAAGTACCTTCAGGACTATTTGACCAATATAAAGCGCTTGTTACTACAATAATGGCGTGCAGAACAACCAGTATGAATCTAAGTCAACCACCATTTTAATGTATTTTTAATGCCCGGTGCTGCAACAAATATTAACATATGATGCTTCCAGTGGTAATAACAAGGTAATAAATGATTTTTAGTACTATAAGATGGATTCGATCAACAAACATATGGTGGTATGTCCAAATTAGATAAATTGGATTAGCGCTAATCAATCATCATTGTTGTGTGACGCACATAACGGACTTATCTTAACCCATAATTGAATGAAGAATAAATACTTTATTGTGTTGAAAACAAATTTTTTACTTGAACTCAAACGCATTTACAATATTACAGTTGTTCATATGACTTGTTTTTGTCAAAACTATGGGCGGGCTGCACGAGGTTGTGTGTGTGTGTGGGGGGGGGGGGGTGTGCGCGCGTGTGTGTGTTGCCCCCCCGCGATAGTGGGTGTGTGGGTGTATCTGTGGGTGATATTACGACGGGGGGTTTTTAGATGTGTACTGGGCAATCATCGAATAGAACTTAGTGTATACGGTATGATATAATTATATTTTGAGGTCGGATATCAGCACCTCGCCCTAAATAAATAAAGGCAACTTTCTTGGGGCCGGCATCACGCTTCTGCAAATCATATTGAATGCAGAAAAAAAACATACGATACTCATAATTGAACCAGCTGACGAATTCAGACTTACTAAATAATTTCGAGTTCTAATCATTGTAGCTAGTCAACACCTTTGACAAAATAATACAATACAGGACATTTAAAAAATCACCTTTACGAATGACAAAGAACGACATAGCTTGTTCCTAGTTATTTATGGCTTAATTTACTGATGCACCGACAGATTTTATAGTCATAATATCATTTAAATTCTTTACTTCAATGTTTTCTATCTGTTAATAATATAATATAATTTAAAAAGACATAATATTCAATAAATTACATAAAATTTTAGGCAAAAATAATTTAAATAGCGCACGAAAAACAAAATGTTGGGTCCACATGGATAACATACCCCAGAACACGCATTCCCATAGGAATAACTCATCGAAACACTGCACATGTCAACACTACTCTAAGACATTAATATCATTGAAAGAAAAAGTTGATATTGATCGATTTAAAATTGGAACGAAACAATATTTTCAAAAAGCGATTTTTTTTAAATTTTTCCTCACTATGATGCACTAAAATGTTGACGAAGTGACTTTTATGAGTTGCAAAGAGACCAAATTAATTACATATAGCAATAAATTGGATGTCTGATACAGTCTAATATTTTCATGGTGCCGTTTTGAAAACCGTGTGTTTTTCCATTTGTACAGGGAAATGAATTCCGGATGAAATTACATTCCAGCATATAATTGGTTAAAGAAACAATACATAAGTCCGCATATATGTGTTGCTGCCAAAATTTCAAAGGCCACATGTATGTGGAAAATCATTTTATGGGTACTCCCATTAGTGGATAAGGGGGCTCTATAAACCCTTTTCATAATTACTAATAAACGTTGCAATGAATTTGTAATTTTTTTCATCATGAGAATCGTGTTACACAACTACCAAAGCATACAGTTTGGGAAAGTAATATTTTTCAGCACAAAATACCGGGTTAATTTGTATGGGCTCCTGGAGCCCCCTTATCCACTTAGGTGTTAACATTCATCAAATTTCATTTCAATAGTATTATACATCAATAAAAAAAACTACTCTCGCCATATAATAAACATGTTGAAACTTCACATATCGATTTCAAAAAACAAGAAGATATGAGGCCTCATGAAAGATACACTGAATTACTAAGGTGAACATGTAGTACATGTAGCAAACTGTTAACTTATCGCACTTTTATCCAATCGACTATAAAAACACGATAGTGAACTCATGATTTTTTAATGTAACTGGTCAAGTGACACGACTTTTTGAAGTAAATTATTCACAGTGACAAGTGATAAGACCTAACAGAAACTACATAAATAATGTACGTCACTGGACATTAATCATGTTGTGTCTGGAAGTCGTGAACATGTCATGCAATGGAAAACATGTGACTCCTTGGTGTCAGCATGGAGTTCTACATTCAATGTTGTATTCTTAATTTGAGACGTGCGTCACAGAATGCAGCTGTCTTCTTGCATGATAGTCATGCTGAATGGAGTCTAATCGAGGAGTCGTGTTGTCATACATGTGCTGTGCAAACAGCCAAATGACATTAGCAGAGTGTGGCCCAAACTTGAGGAGGTTAGTGAATCTAGGTAGCTGACTTAGATTTCCTATACAAGGCCTTCAACTTACCGTTATATATTGACATATTACATATGTTGGTATCTTACGAAAGCCAAGCTACTTCACTTAATTGGTACAGTACCAAGAACATCTTAAGAATTAATTAAGTCCTGGTTATACAGACACTATCTAGACCCAATGTTGTTATTAAGGATGTAGAAAAGAAGCAAGAAAGCACTTGTTTGAAATATCAGTTCCCTGGTCAACTGCCCTCACCCAAATGCAACGAAACACAATAAAAGGTATCACTATTATTATTCCAAGGGCCGGTGATATATCTACAGCATGTGTGTTCTTGTATTACGCCGTTACCAATGTTTTGGCCGCAGCAGCATATTCAATACAGCCCGGGGTAGGCTTGGAATACCTGAGATGTCACCCGATAACACCCCGCTGGCGTCTACCGGACACTGTGCAAGGAAATTCTTTGCTGATTTGAATGCGATCTTCATGCACGTCCCCGGGTCAAGAGAAAAACCGTATTCATCAAACCCTAGATCCGGACATTCCAATGTGTTTTGGTTTTCCATGTTATATAAATGAAATCGCAAGGATGCCGAAACATCTGTTCATTTTCCTGCATTATTTTATTGTTTGTATTGCACGAGAAGTACCACGTGCAATTTAATAGATTTTGGAACACACTTTGCAGCCCCAGCGTGCACTCATTTGTACTCATTAGATCCCTGGGTCTCAGACCACGAGTGAGTTATTCAACCGACCTATTTTGATTTTTCCATCAAGATATGTATAATACAAACATTAGGTTTTCCGGGCGTCTTTCTAAAATTCACGACAAAGCACTCTCATCAACATTACCTGGAATGTATTTAATATATAGGCTATGAAACATAAGGAAAGCGGGGGGGTTGAAACAATATGCCCCAGATATATAGCATAATAGCACGGATATCGGCTGTTTGGCAGACGGATGGTCGGATCAATCTGGCATTAAGAAATGTAACCTGCTCTGTGCGATTTCTTGTTCGCATACATGTACCTTTAAGAGGATGATAAAATATCCATGCCAAAAATTCATCATATAAAACTCCCGAGCGAACATTTGTACTCTATTTAGAAGTGGCAGAAAGACGACAGTGATTATAATTTATAGTGATAACAATGATAGTACATTATATTAATAGTAATTTCATAATAAAAGCTATTTATACAATTTATACAATAATCTCCCAGATATTTAAGACGTAGGAATGAGATGGTAGGACTTACTTAAACTTTTAACAAGACTACTGAGTTAGTTGTTAAAAAATCTCATTGCAATACATTCGGCACTATAAAAGCACTATCGAAACAGAGGTATTCTTTATTTATTTATTTTTTTTGTTTAGTTTGCGCACAATAATATTTCTTTACATTAAGGATTATTTGTGCTTACTTTACTAGAAGAAACGTCAAATTCATATCATCAGCATAATTAACTGAATAATAAATCTAATTCTTATTTTCAAATTAAATATCCTACCACATGCAAGATTTCAAGTAACGGAAATGTAATTTGAACTAAACAAGGAATTTGCAAATTTCAAAAATATTTCAGTTTAATGTATTACATAAAAGACCAGCCTGTGAAAATAGAAAATGACGGGAGCTGAAAGGGGGACAATAACGTCTGTCAGTCTGTCGTACTGTCTGGCTTTCAATCCATACTGTCCATGTATTCAGCCATTTATCCATCAATTTGTGTATTTTTACAGAGAGACAAACATAGAGACAGCCGGACATACACACGAGCAGAGGCATAGAAACGGGGATAGAAAGCAAGTAAGAAGCTTTTAAATCTTAAATGAGCTTTGACCCTTGAGTTTTATCTGCAGCGTTTGCATCAAACGAGCTGAAGAATGAAACTCCAGACAACGATATAAACACAGAATCTGAATCATGCATCTAACGATCTTCATATAAAAACAAACGAAATGAAAGACCTGAAAGCATCCGAGGCATCGTGTGGTTGGCACTGGCTATAAACATCGCCAATGTCCTTGAGCCTCTTTGGAATAAGATTACTCGTCAGAATACTTAATAATCTGAAATTACATTTTAGATATCATATAGCCATTATAAACTCTGGACTCCGGAAACAAAGCAATTAGTAATTTTCTTGAAACAAATAGAGAGTACGTTAATAATACAACTCCTAGTTAGGTTAAAGGAAGGTGAAATAGAGTTCTTGTCCGTAATCAAGTCACCTCAAGAATCCTTATCTATTGGCATTCTCTACAATCACAAGTAATGGGTAATCATTTACGATTTAGTGTCGCTTTACCAGCTCCTGCGTCTTCATCAAAAACATACTTGTTTGAATTCATTGCTGGCATAAATATTTACAAATAACGTGGTGCACATATAAGAATCAAAAGTAGATATTATTAAGCTAGTATTCACGCTTATTCAAATGAGTTTAACCACAAGACTCCAGTCATTTCCAGTACTTCGTTGGTGTCCCAACGGGCACGTATACTGCGAATACTGCGAATACTCACCCAACAAGTCTGGAGGAGTTCGATTGGTTGAAATTTTCAAAAAACATCGACCGACCGGTAGAGCAGATTTCAAAATCCTAAATGTGTTGATGAGATGTCTTCGTACTGAAAACCTTGCAAGAAATTCATTCAAAGGTTGTTTATGCTATAGTATTGCATTTTTGTAAGTTTACTTTAGGGCCTGCCTTGATCATGAATTGAACTGCACGGTGTTAACGATCAGCCAATTGGAGCACTCCTATAAAAGAGCATGGCTCAGGGCGTACTAAAATAGCTGACTAATCGGCGATCGACGTGAAACGAAATTCACCAGACTTGTTGTAGTGAGTATTCGAAGTATACGTTCCGAAGGACACTCACCAAATACTGGGGCCGAGACTAGTTGTATATCTCAATTAACTTCCAGCATGTCCAGGAAGTCTCAGAATATGTTGCAGATGCACCAAGGGCGTACACCACAAAATAATCCTCCCATTGAACTACACGTTAAAATGACTTTAAATAAGTTCATATCTCAACCCCACGTGACACCATATTTGATGTTTTCTATATAGATATTCTATATCAAAAAAGATGGAATTTTTGAAAAATCATGATAATTTGATACCGATACAGGATAGATTTCGAGATAAAGGTATTTGAATAGCGCCATCACTTTTTCCTCCCGACACGTAAACCCCATAGCCGTATCCGAGCACGGAGTACTTCCGAAGGCTAATTTCTTTGTAGATTCAAATTTATTATTTCTGATATTCAAAGTATAGAATAGTATCTGCATTATTCATTTTCCTATTAACATTTGACAATCAACGATATCTAAGCACCATGCCACACCATTTCGCTTACAGTCGGTATTATGTTTTTACCTGAACTACCCACCATTACACAAAATGCGGAGTGACTTAGTGGTGTACTCTCACCAAGATGAAATTATTTTGTTGCTTATCTATACGACGACCTGTCTTTAGCAGGGTTCTGTACCTGAATGGTACTGCAACAAACTCCACGATGGGATATATCAGGGTTAGCTATAGATATTATCATCATTAATAATAAAAACAATAATAATAAATACTATATTATTATTATCAATACCATCATTTTCCTTATTTATATTGCCCTTTTTCGTTTTGTATAGCGAAGGTTATGAATATTAACGCTTACTAAATTTGGAGATTTTGTATGATGGTTTGTAACAGGATTGGCTATAGACGGCCGGTCTTATAACTCATTAATAGCCTCATGAATATGGTAAATTTTGCTATAACGCTGTTATTATTATAATGGTTTCAACATTTCAGCGATAATGAACAAGGTGTAAAAATAAATTTTAAAATCAATCCAAACCAAATAAAGCCGATAATTGGAAGACATATTTCACATAATTATACCATCAATGCAATCAAAAACGAAAATGTCCGTCGTCGACTCGCCTGTCTAAGCATGATAGCATAGGCAAAGAATTTGCAGATACTATTACGGTGCTCAACCGCGTTTTTCACATAGTATTTGTATTCAATCTTTCATGCCTTGGCGTGGTAAAAGAGAGCCAGTGAAATGTTTTACATACTAGTATGGCAGTGAATTACCCTGATATTCTGTATATCTTGTGTTACTTTAACAATTTAATACAATATCACTATGCAAATGTTTATCTTACATTATGATAATACCAATAGTCACGCTGGAAGCAGAACTCGCTTTTGCACCTATACTTGCTAGATAACACTCAAATCAAATTACTCTGATGATCCACATACAAGTCTTCCTTAAAAGATCATTTTTAGTCAAACTTTAATATGGCAATATCCTACAATACAAATTCATTAACAAGCAAATGTTTTTAATACATTTTTGTGAATTATTTTTTTTTAAAAAATTATTAAACCAATTTATTTGATCACTTAAAAAAGGCGTTCATAATACTATATACACTGTTAAAAATTTAAATTTACATTCGCTGTTAGTAAATGTTTGAAATTTTACAGATTTTTTGCATTTTTACTCAAATTGAACTGTTTGATGATTTAAAACCTGACGTACACTGAACAAACATATAAATACATGTTTTGAATTTTAGACTGTTTTTTTTTAAATTTTAAACTAGAAAAAAATTACGGTATTTACCTACTGGCAGTTCAGGGATTCATCCGGATTACAAGTAATTACAGTTAATTTTAAATAAAAAGTGTAGTAAAATCAGGTTTAATAATTCTTTTAATTTCCGTTATTCTGCCATCTTTACTGCAAAGTATTATTGTGCCCTTGTTCAGTGCATTTTATGCTGAAAAAGATTCTGTAATGTCTATTTCACATTCAAAAATAAAGAAATGTGTGTGAAATTATACATTTTACCGTCGGTCGTGTAAGTTTATACAGTATTTTTACAGTGGAGGGTTCCAGCGGATTCGCGGTCAGACAAGTTTAAAATTTTAAAACTGCAGCAGTAACTCTGACTTCACCAGGATAAATAAACTACGTTAGGTCGCTTCCTACCTACTACTACTAGTGGCTCTCAAAAGACCCGAACTTTGAGGTATATACATTCATTATGGTTCCAAATAAGAAAGACCCTTTCTTATTTCCCTTACCTACTGGTGGCTCTGAAAAGGTCGGTGGACACGACCAAAGATTATTGTGTCTTCTCTACACATCCAGATTCCGTGTGAGAGTGACACATAATAAGATACCCCTCAAAAGATATTGTCAGGGGACAAAATCTGAAGTAGACAAAGTAGTCGAAACTTCGAGATACTTTGTACATGATTTTTTGATGCGGGTGATACCTCTGAGTTACCACCACAATATAGCCACATAGTCAGTATTAGGATTCACCTTGCTTCCCTCTTGAAAACTCCGAAGTGGACTTCAACGTGACTGACCGGTGACTGATGAAATTCCACAGTAGTTAACTATTTATATTTACTATGTCCGAAGTTATCACCTCCTTAGTTGACTGAAAGGTGACTCTGAATCACACCCTTAGCCTGTATACACCAATGGACCTCCCCTGCCGTGTGCCTGGAAGAGCTTGTACTCTAGGATTTCTCAATATGAATTTGGGCAATAAACATGATCTCATGTACCAGTGCTTTCAGTCCCTGAATGATATGTGCTGTGTGCTGTATACCCCAACTGCTCACCATTAGGTGCCAGGTTTGAGGTCTGTCTGTTTCTGGACACTTCGGTTAGCCTAGTGGATAGGGTGTCCGTCTAGCGATCGGAAGGTCGTGGATTCGATTCCCACGCCGGTAGTCCTAGACAACAAAATCTTCTAGTTTGCTTCGTGGTGCTGTTGTATAAAGAGTGATTTGGGTGGGTAACTGTTGATTTCTCTGATTTCCTATATATTCGGTTAACCACCCATTTGTATCATTCATTTGATCCCCAATTGTTTGTTTCTAGTACTGATGCGGACCCTCTTACTCACTTTGTTTCCTTGAGCCAACCATTGACTAAGTATATTTTAGTTACAATTTTAAGATATGTTTTACATGTACTTTTTAAGCTTACACATGTACAAAAAAAATCCCACGGCATTGCACTCTTTGATTTATTTTTTGCTTGTTTTGTTTTGTTGTTGTTTTTTGTTTTAGTTTGTGTGTGTTTATTGTTTTTATTTTTGTGTTTGTTGTTCTTGTTTTTTCTGTCGTGTTTTTATTGGTTTATTTTCCCTGTGTCTTTGTAATTAATAATTACGATCGAAGTAGATGTTGTTCCAACAAAGGAGCGATGGGGTGATGGAAAATCAGCCATCCCATAAATCAACTATTATGTGTATTGAATTCCATACATTACAAGTATAATTGATATGCCTTATTTCGCAAGCCTTTGGAATCTATAGTAAAGAGAGCAGGGGAACTTGTCAGTCATGTTCCCGTCAAAAATGCATTTGAAATTTTGAGCTTGCGTACAGGTACATTTCTACGTTTACCAATACTGTACATGTAAAATTCTGGGCCTATAGAGTCGCACGTAGTTGAAGTGATAGCCAAATATGGATATCTAAAACGAAATAACTTAAGAAGGGCATATCATTAATTGTGAAAACAATGTAAGGTTGTAACCAAATAAAAGGAGAGCAAAATAACTTCAAAAGTTGACTCTTGAGTCGATACAGCTTCTCAAGCTTGATGGTCGTTACCAGATCTTTGTTTTAATCTTGTACAAAAATGACCCTTGATGGAACTGCATTACTTGTGTGCTGAAGATATTCCACTTGTGTGTTTGAGTGCATTTTATAAACTTCAGCTAACAATTTTAGCAGAGATATGCAAATCCTGGGTAATAAACAATTTAGTTGCAGTGGCTTTTCAAAGGAATTCTACATGTAGTCTTATGCAACACACAACCTTATATGGTATTATCTGCCAGCCCAGATCCCAAAAGCCCAAAAGAGAGGCATCAGAAATATACTTGGCTCTCTCTCATTTTTCCCCATTTGGCGGTGAAGGTGAATGTCAATGTTCGGGCGCATTAACTTTGTCCTCTACTGCAGTGAAAATATGCTATGGTAGTATGGGGGAGTATCGGAAGTATAAGCGTTATAGTGGATAGTCGCATGAAAAAAGTCACTTTGACATTTTTTTTAAAGTTTGCAATTTGGGGGAAATTAATCTTTTTGAGGATAAGATGTAATCAATGCAATTTTTTGCAGTCACATTCCACATTATAGCAGAACCCGTACAACGAATACATTACAATATACTTTATAAAATAATTATTGACCACATATGGAGTGGTTTCATCGAAAAACCGAATTATATTAACCATAATGGTGAATTAAAACCATCTTGTTTGACCATGCGCTATTTAAAATTCGCGTAATGTATATATAACGTGTTATGCGATACGGCCGTCACATTTGCGTCATACATGCCAGAGCAAATACACGTTATGAAAGCGTCACGTGTGAAGGTGTATGACGTTACTGTGACACATATCCCGTATACACTAGCGCGAATTTCAAATAGCGCATGGTTATATAATGTTTTTAATTCATTTTTATGGTTAGTATAATTCCGTTTTCCATGAAACCACTCGATATGTGTTCAATAATTTTTATAGCGTATATTGTATAAGTTCTTCTTAGTACAGGTTCTCCTTTAAGGGGCATTCTGTCAAAAAAAAAATATATATACAGGCTGTCCAAACAGGACATTCCAAACTGAAGAACGTGTTAATTCTGTTAATTTAGCCAGTTTAAATTTACGTAATTCCAATAACTCACCGTTCCTATATCACGAAGAAAAGCATATATAGAAATAGTCCAATACCCTATGTGGTAAATTTATGGAATGATACTTTTTAATTACTCATTTTAAAATTTCTTTTTTTAGATTCAGTTAGACCTGATGCAATCGTGCAATATTGTAGTTTAGGTGCTTTTAATACGTGAAATCATTGTTTTTATATTAGTAATTGTTCTTTAATTGATATGGGATTTATGTTACTTTATGTTCTATCTATTGTATTTATTCGGCCTTACGGCTGCGATGGCAATAAATATAATATAAACCATGAATTGAATTGATTTGACCGTATAACAACCATAACCACTATATGCATCGCCATCTCCATGCAGTAAATTGCTAGAAAGACAATTAAGGAAGATAATTTGGTAAGGAACTGATACCTAAAGAACAATTTGCCTAAATAATTCAATTGAATTCATACGTGGCATTCACCAGCATCAAGCTACCTCGTTTAAAGGGACGCAATAACATAGACAAATATTCAGACAAAATCAAATGGACCCTTACTGAAATCACTTCTACAGATTTGAAAACAATTTGGATGTTTACATTTTGTAAAAAAAAGAGGAACAACTAATATTATTTTCCTTGTAAGCTTCGCTTTTCTGCCACAGACAGCCAAGGATGCTGACATTACTGTCAGTATTTTATCAAACTTGAAAAGCATGCAGTCATCAGCTCACACACAATTGCTATTGTATATGTGCTAATCCTGGCTAATCCACCTTTCACTTGTCAGATCGAAATCTTACTATAAGCCTGAAGTAGAATGTCTGAATGCTTTTTAATTGTGTCAAAGAACATGCTAAAAAACATTGTAAATTCTGGCAAGGATGTCAACACCTTGATTTCCGTGACAGGAATTGCCTGTAAATCTTGCTGTTTTTACTTTTTTTTACCAAATGCAAACACCAAATCGTTTTCAAATTCGTGGAAGTAATTTCAGTAAGGGTCCGTTTCATTATGTCTTAATTTTTTTCTAGTCCATTATGTCCCTTTAAACCGACTCTGCTCATTGAATTTTTACATTAAAAATTGATAATTCCCCCTCAGCATATCAAATAAATAAATGTTCATATCATGTACTTCGTGTTATCATGGAAAAGTGTATTTCTATTGACATGCTAATATAATGCAGCCCTATATTGTATGGTTACATCTCTTGAGAGTGGTCAGATTATAGTCCAATGTAACTAATGCATTGTTAACTTATTGGTGAGCTACTACAAGAAAACATATAGGGCTGTCATTGTTTCTCAAAATACCGGCTAAAAAGAATTCAAGATGGCTGACATTTAGGTTAATTACAGTAATGTATCACTTTAATTCTATTGTTGGGAATTATTTCGTTCTCTAAATGATGTTATCACAATTATTTATTACCAAACAATATATATAGCTACCGATTATCTTAAAAACAGCTGGAAAATTCAAAATGGCTACCAAATTCATGTAAAATACATGGTTTCAGTCGATTTTTAGTCAAAAATTGCATTTTGATCGTCATTATATTTCTTATGGCAGTCATTTTGAGCAAAATGATAGACCACAGGTGTCCTGGTAGTAGCGCAACAAGAATTTTATCATGCATCATTAAGATTACGATCATATTCCAAAGAATAACGTTATCGTTATGTTTACCTGCATATAGCAATTGTGGCAGCCATTTTGAATTCTTTGGGTGACGGCCTCAAGCAAATAGACATTTTGCTTTGTAGATGCTAAGACCTATGCCTTTCTACATTAAGAGGAACAATTTTGCAGTACTGTGTGCGTTTTTGACGGGTATATATTTTAGCTTATTTTGAGTCAAAATTGTTATATTGGCCGCCATTTTGTTTTTAAAAAATCAGGGTGGCCCAAAAGATTATTACAAATCGTATACTTATATAACATAAAAGCACTACTGAAAAGTGGCAGGAGCTAGTTTAGATATGGCAGGAGCTAGTTTAGATA
Source organism: Ophioderma brevispina (assembly GCA_023653785.1). NCBI lineage: Eukaryota > Metazoa > Echinodermata > Ophiuroidea > Amphilepidida > Ophiodermatidae > Ophioderma > Ophioderma brevispina. The sequence continues at coordinate 19,951 of JAMKCH010042474.1, read as the reverse complement.
TGACCTGGGGTGCACAATTGCACTTTAGGGTATGCGGCAGGAAACTCGTTTAGTTTAGACTATGGATGTTATTCCAGCCATAACTAAACCAGTTTCCTGAATCATATTTACTAGTGTTTTATGTTGCATAACAATATTGTTTAAAATAAGCTTTTTGGACACTTAAAACAAAATGGCGGCTAAAATACCAATTGTGACCAAAAATTGGCTAACAATTATAAAATTCACTCATAACCTCAAAATTTACTCCCTTTAATATACAAAAGGATAGGTCTTTGCAGCCATTACTTAAAAAATGGCCGACACAAATGCTAAAATATAAGCAAGCTAACCATAAGTTTAATCTTTACAATATAAGCGGAATATTAATATTTCATTACTAAATAATTGTTGAAAACCTGTAGACTATCATTTTGCCCAAAATGGCGGCCAATAAGAAATACAAATGGCGGTCAGAATCCGTAGCTATATATAGTTTAGTAATAAATGTTTTAAATTGTAATTTACACCATTAGGGGCAACGAAATAACCCCCCACAATACAGTTAAAGTGATACATTACTGTAATTAACGCGGATGTCAGCCATCTTGAATTCTTTTTAGCCGCCATTTTGTGAAACAATTATAGCCCTATATGTTTTCTTGTAGTAGCTCAACAATAAATTAACAATGTATCAGTTACGACAACATCCTTAAGAATAAACTTAAGGTAATCCATCAATGTATGGCGGCCATTTTGAATTCTTTCGATCATTTGAAATTTCACTTTGTCAAAAGCAAAGACCTATGTGTTAGTAAGAATTGGTATTTAGGCCGCCATGTTGATTTTGAGTCAAGAATCAGGGTGGCCCAAAAGCTTATTTGAAGAATATAGTTTATGCAACATAAAAATACTAGTGAATATGTGGCACGAAAGTAGATTAGTTATGACCTGAGATGTACCTGTCTATACAGAAAACAGTTCGAACCAAAAATATGAAGCGTTACAGGGTGTTTCATAAAAAAAGGAGTATCTCAAATTATGGTTTGACTATGTGGAAGTCATATTCTCAGTCTTAAAAATAGTGGATTATATTAAAATTAAATGATCATGTAGTGTTTAACAGATGCAACATGGTTAAATGTAGGTCTCAAAATCGTTTTCTTAGAACCGCTGGTATGGCCCTGCATATATAGCAAGGGTCACATTCAATATAGTTCACTTTAATGGGGCAAAAAAAAGCAGCTTTGAAAACAATTTTGGAAAATAACGTATAATCATATTATGTGCCCCTCGTATCCAACAAAGAGCAATCTTTATAAACTTAATCTTTAGACAGGGACCTCCGCAAACTGACTTACAGTAGCGTGGGCTAATAGAGGGTCATATTGGGTCATAGTTTCAGATCACTTCAAACACAGGATAGAATGATGACTTTAATGATGCTTATCCCATTTCGAAGAAAAAAAAATTAAAAAGTGCGAAAACCAGGGTGCCCCAACGAAAAATCCAAAATGGCCGCCAAATTGGCCAAAAATCATATTTTTGACCATAACTTGATAAGTTTTTGTTTAATCACCTTCATTTTGTGGCAATACCCAGTTTTTGGCTGCAAGGAATCATTCTATGAAATCTATCCTCACCACGACTTTTCGTTTTCTCGTTATGGCAGTTTTAGCTTAAAATTGGACTGCGAGGGCGCTTTCCCAAAAAGTACATATCATATCAAAAGTTTTACATTTTAACTGGTGGGCCATCATCAGAATTGTTGATTCAATTCCCCCTTTTTTTTGAAGATTAGAGCTGTGTGACACTTACCATTTTCCCATGGCATCAATTTAAAATTTGACAAAAAACACTCTCATTGGAATACACAGGGTCAACTAACTTTCTTACGTGTAGGTTTCAATGGAGGGCAATTTTTACTGACATTAAAAAGCATATAGTTTTAAAACCGCACACACCACACAAGTCAAATTTTCAGCAAGTGTCGTAATAAAATTCTCTTCAACTTTTTGAATGTTAAAATCACCATTATCAATCGGATGCGCATTTATGGGAAAGCGCCCTCAGAGCTCAATTTTAAGCAAAAACGGCATTTTCAAGAAAACGAAAGGCTGTGGTGAGATGAAAGTTGCCTAGTGTGATTCCTAATACCCCAAACATGGGTATTGCCACCAAAATTAAGCAAATTGAACAAAAAATAACCGAGTTATGGTCAAAAATCAAATTTTTGACAATTTGGCGGCCATTTTGGATTTTTCGATGGGGCACCCTGGTTTTCGCATTTTTTCATTTTTTTTCCTCGAAAGTGGGATCAGGGTGATTAAAGTCATCAAATGAGCCTGTGTTCGAAGTGATCTGAAACATTGACCTTCTATAGCCCACCTCTACTTACATGTACATGTAATGCAAAATCGAAGTAGAGTTATGATCATAGATTTTCGACTACAGAGTGGTCCAAAAAAAGGTTTACTCTTTTATGTCTGCGAATTTCTCTAAAGTGGGGGACGAATCACAATTTTTTGAAGATATTTAATATCTACAATATCTTGTTAGAACCTGGTGAAAACGGCGTTGAGAACAAAGCTCAAATAACAAAATGACGGCCGTGTAGAGAAAAATGGTCAAAAACCACTTTGCTGACTCAGAGATTCGAAATATATATTTTTGTGTAGTAATTAAAAATAGTCAACTAGAATTAAAGATACTCACCTAAAATGCTCAATTCGAAAGTTAGAGATGAATCGGATTTTTTCGTTTTCATGTAGTGCACATTTATGTACAGTATAACAGTGCATAGGATACAGTGTAAAACAAAATTTTTAAACAAAGTTGTGATTTTCTATATGATTATGAAGGACTTCGATTTGAGCTTAGTTATTTCACACAGTGATTATTATATGGACAAGCATTATATATATATATGCAAAAAACACTGTTTGAAAATTGAGGGCGCCCTCCCCGGGAAATCTCTGAGTGTTAAGTCTATGGGGTAATCATGATGGTTAACAGTAATCAATACCATTGCGTGGACTGTAGGCCTACCCACGTAACAAACTACTGACCACCTACGGCGGTCCGGTAAGTACGTAACCCTGTTTCTAAAATTGAAAAAAAAAGTTGGCGTAAATTGACAATTCTCAAGACTGGAAAAATATCGAAAGGCATTGTGGGGAAAAATGGATGCGACCGTAGCGATTGCGTGTTCACTTTTCCGTGTCTGCGAGCACCGAAGTACCCGACAAAAGCGATCAATTTTCTCGCTAGGTTCTATAGGTTCAGACCCAATTACGATACATATTCAAAACAAAACATATACGGATCCTCTGATGCAAAAACATCCATTAACCCCTTCGTTTTCCGGAGATATTTGAAATTTAGTTTCATTTACACACATTCTCTATGATAGATTGATAACGTTAATCTCTCGCGCAGTACCAATTTAGTTAATATCTTTCGCAGTCTGTGACAAGACTACACCGTGGGAAATACTTACCGGACCGCCGTACTGACCACCCTTCGAGTTTGTGTGAAGTGTTTAGCGTTTGAAAATGAATAAGAGAATATCTTAACCGTGAAACTAAACTTGAAATGTCCAATTACATAATAATTAAGTTGATTTCAATTGGGGGGGAATTTTAAATTGAGACTTGCATGTTTTCTTGTCAAGACTGATCAAGACTCTGCTTGTACATTTCAATGTTTGCATGGTTTGAGACAAGATCATAAAGAAGAAATATTGCAGCCGTTTTATTTTAAATTGATAAGACAAACTTGAAATAATTTGAGATGCCTTAATTCTTACCTTTGTGGTTATTATTAAATACCAAGTCCCATGATGGGGTGCATTGTTCAATGTGTGTATCAATCTTGGATATAATTCGTGACCGCCAACAGACTGGCATAGACTTACGTGTGTGCAAAGTGGTTTTTGACCTTTTTTCTCTAGATGGCGGCCATTTTGTTATTTCAGCATTGTTTGCAATGCCTTTTTCACCAGATTCGGCCTCAAACTATTTTGATATGTTTACCCACTTTTGAGAATTTATTTTGGCCCACTCTGTATTTTACATGTACGATGTCTGTATTGTGTTCCTGGGCGTATAAAAAGTACTTTCTATCAGTAATGCTTTCTCCTATTGGTTTTTAAACATATAAGATTATGTATTTTTCAAATTCAAATAAGTTTTATTAGCATTTTCATTCAGTCAATACATTACATAATGATAAAATTCATTGACAGAAAATATAAAATGACAGAAATATAAAGCTTAAATTATATATATCTTGTATTTGCATATAACATATAATGGTCAACAATTTACCAAATAAATCAATTTGGGCAAAATATCCAGGATAAACATGTGCCTGACAAAAGAGGGCAAGAAGCAGTGCAATATGTGATCATCATATCAATAGAGTGATTCTTGAATATATCACGGATGAGATGAAAAGGCATATCCCGTATTGTCACTCTTAACTGCTATAATCAACAATAGGCGATGGGATCAAAGAGAGAAAGATGCTTGCATAAGGACTTTGATTACGCATATCAGCGAAGTAACTGATTTCTGCAAAGATTATTATTAAAGGGACTTAATGGCATGAACAAAAATTTGACATAATGAAAAGGACCCTTAATGAAATCACTTCCACGAGTTTGAAAACAATTTGGATGTTTACATTCTGTAAAGACAGGAAGAGTTCCAGGGGGGAAGGTGGCAGTTTGTGGCAATTTCTGGAACAGAAAAGCAAGGTGTTGACATCCCTGACAGAATTTACAGTGTATCTGGCATGTTTTGCGACACAATTCAAAAGCATTCAGACGGGATTCAGGCATTGTACTTTAGGCTTGTAGTAAGATATTGATCTGGCAAGTGAAAGATGGATTAACCGGGATTAGCAAATATACAATAGCAATGGTCTGTGAGCTGATGACAACATGCTTTTCAAGTTTGGTAAATGCTGGCAGTAATGTCAGCATCCTTGTTCCAGAAATTGCCACAAACTGCCCCCCCCTGTTTTTACTGTTTTTACAGAATGTAAACATCCAAATTGTTTTCAAACTCGTGGAAGTGATTTCAGTAAGGGTCCTTTTCATTATGTCAATTTTTTCATGCCATTATGTCCCTTTAAATATTACACCTTTCAATACTCTGTGTTATGGCCAAGTCCAAAAGTTGCAGATTTGTTTGAAAATGAATAAAATGTCATCACAATTTCTTTCCCTAAATATCAGTGACCAGTAGATGTACATCATGCAGCATTGACTCGAGCAAATAATAGTACTGTTGATATCCAGTAAATCCTCTCGGTATGCAGAGAATAAAGCACTTCAAATTCCTTTTTATCTGGCAGTACAGAGCCATTGTTATTACCACGAGGAGGTATAGTGCTCTTCCCACAATGCATTTCTTCCAATAGAATCTTTGCACTGGTTGTTACAAGAATTTTTAGTGACAAAAAGTACTTAAATTGCAAGATCGGGATGAGTTCTGTTTCTTTAGGTACTTTTTGTCACAATAAATTCATGTGTCAAACAGTGCAAAAATTGTATTGGAAGAAATGCATTGTAGGAAGAACACTATACCTCCTCTTGTTATTACCCATGTAGTTGAAAATATTTCAGGTGCTATCACCACCCTGATTAAGATTGAGCTATTTTTTTCATGACGAAACGCATAAGATACCTGTCCTCTTTCACGAATAAATAAACCTTGGGCTTCTACTGTGCGTTCAATAACCTTGACCGTATATTTTGTCATTTTTCCGGAAAGAAAACAAAGATGAACAAAAATCATGAAAGGAAAGTTCTTTGGCAGACGGTGACCTAACATCTTTGTGCAGAACCAAAAACCAGTAAATTGACGCGTAACCCCATTTCTATTCAATTTACCGCGTTGTTAGAATAGGTCGCTAGATCCCCTTATTTTGTATTCTTCTAAAAACATGTGGTAAATTGAATAGAAATGAGGTCCAGCAATAAGTGATGGATCTTGGTTCTGCACAGTGATGTTAGGTCACAGCTTACCAAGCAATATATCTACCATGAGTAAACAAAGTAAATAATTTTTCCACTTTATAAATACTAAAAAATGTTATAATTAACATTTAATGAGTACATGTATGTCAATTGTAAAGGTTGCACATTTTCATGAAAATGAATAAAATGCCATCTCAATTTCTTTTCTGAATATCAGTGACGAAGTGACATACACTACGCTACATTGACTCAGGAAAGAAAGACAAATATGAGGTCGGAGGATTTGCCCATTTGTCACCAAATGTGGCACAGCGATCTAATAGCTTTGTCTACTGTTTATACATGTGTGAGATCAAGTACAGTATCAACTAAGTTACAAGACAATACATTATCCTGCTATCAAGACATTTTTCCCAAAGCCACCGCGTTTCACAACTTTTCTGTTGCGAAATTCACGAGCAGTCGATCGCAGTGGCCTAAGGTATTAAGGCTATATGATAATGCGTATATGTTGTCGAGAGGCCAGTTTGCTCTATTGATTCCGTGTTCGAGTCAATTTCCAAATGGTCACTTTTTCTTACATTTATTTTGAATAAAATTGGGATACCACTAATGGCCAGATTGCTGCGTGGTTATGGCAAGCTAGATAGATGTACATACTTCCAAAACGCACTCTTTATCTACTGAAATAGTGTTTATCCACTAATAAATTCACTAATAAATTGTGTTAATCGATTAACTAAGTGCTTTTCAGCAGAAAACTTTTGTGTTTTGATAATCTTTGTTTATCAAACCGAAAAATAGAATTTATCACATGATAAACCGTGTTTTTGAAAAACTGGAAATTTATCAAATCGAAAAACAATTGTCTATTTACTGATAAACCATGTTTGTTGATAAATTGAAATCGAAAAACAGTAAAACACTTCGATTTAAAAAACAAAGTTTTTCGAAAAACTGTTATCGGCATTAAACTAAATTTACCAAATGCAAAAACACTTTAAATCGATAAACAATTTTTCGAAAGACTATGCTTTTCGATCAAAAAACAGTAAAACACCTATGTTCATCGCTGATAAACTGGGTTTTTTTTCAAATCAAATTGAAAAACACTGTCTAACGATAAACTGAGTTTATCGAAAAACGATATTTTTTTCACAAAACTCAGTTTTCTATTTGGAAAAAATATTTTTTTTCGAAAACTGTGTTTATCAAAACAAGAAACATGTTTTGTTTTTATTTGTTTTTCTCGATAAATATTGTTTTTTGAATTATTGTACCACACTAAAAAACTAGCATCACAATTTTTTTTTAAATGTCAAATAGAGCAAATTGTGTTTTAATTTTTATTGCCTAGGCATGTTTAAAGTGTTGCCCAATTTTGACCTTGGGACTCCATAATCATAGGTCATAGAAAAGGTTTGGCATTGACTTTGTTATCTTGAATTGAGGCAAACATGATAGAATAGCTGATTTTATTAAGCATTTTCCAACACGGTCCATAGTTTTACCTTTGCCATAGGCGACAGAGAGTGTCATTAATGAGGCGAGCATGACAGTGCAGCGTAGCTATTTTGCAAATTTGCACTCGTTTTAAATTTTGCCCCTTATTTGACCTTCTGACCTCTTTATGACCACCGATCTAAAATTGGCGAACATTCTATAGACACTAACCATATACGAGTAAAGTCCATGAAAATTCACCTTACGGTTTCACAAAAAAGGAACTAAACGTAAATATAAGGGAAGCCAGAATTACAAATGACCCCACTCCACATGACATGCCAGATGCAGCATTCGATCTCTTTTGCAATAGGCCCACCAAATGATGATTCTTTGTAAGTTCCAAGATACTACAGGAAAATAACTAAAATTATCTAGTTGCACTTTAAGGAATGAATTGTAAAAAACACGCAAATTGGTTTATACCAAGACTGTTAAAACTTAAAGGGCTTTCATTCTAGTGGCTGGTAAAAATAATATTACTAAATTATATCTGTATTCATGTGCGTACTAAGCCACAACGCATCCGTAGCAGTGAATCGCTGCCCTGTGGATGCCCTTTTCCTGAAGGTCAGCCTGCAGCAATTTGATGGACTGTGAACATGGTAAATAGAGTCAAATCGAACTTAGAGTTGCTTTCCTCCCTTTATGTATAGACACGCATTTTTACAACCGTACTTCCCAAATAATAACAATTACATCACTATGAAGGTGGGAAGACGTTTTAGCTGTTTAATTTTAGAAGAAGTGAATTTATGCATTTTGAATAGATTGCTGATACTTAATTGTTTACGGCCAAATTGTATATGATGTTAAAAACATATAAAATAGACGGCATATAAAAATAGATTTGTAAGAATAACGTACAGACGTTTGTAGAACTAAAACCATAATATTGGCGTGATCTATTGTGTACATTGATTTGTTTCTCTAGCCAATAGAAAACCTAGCCTTTAAAATAACCACAATGAAATGAATTCTAGCAACATAACTGTACATTATTGATTCGCCTTCCAAACTTATGTGATGCTGGGTCATCCAAAATTGCTAATTTCTGAACATGGTCGAATGTGCAACAAATACCTTTCATACCATTACTTCAATCCAGTAATCAATAAGAATCAATGTTTACCGGCTAGTTTGGGTTACTTCAGTGTTCATCGAATCATGGTAGAATTTAAATTTTCAAATCATAATTTACACGAGTTACGGTAATCAAATCTTACATTTCACATATCACTGCATATGTTAGCCTGAAAACATTTTTACTAGATGAATAATTTCATTTTCAAGTGTTCAGAGCTAATACCGTCTATAGAATGAACACTTGAATTAAGATAATATATCGCAAGTTGTATTGCGGGTCGGGCGTATGTACAGAGATGATACCTTTGTGATAGGTACACTGTAAATTTATTATGTTTTTCACAACTTTAATGAATTAGTATTTAATATGAATTATAATTAATATTTGAACGGCTATATTAACTGTCAACGTGAACTCGCATTCATGTTTAGCATATCAAGTATTATTGCCTTGATCGCCACTCAATCGTGATGGCTTACCTGGGATCCATTACAAGCCCTGATCGCTATTGCCTTTGCAGCTTAGAGAACTGGATTTCCAGACTTTGAAATCACTGTCTTCTAAGCTCTTCTATCACAGTTAAATTTAATCAATTCTCAAAATGAAGATTTGAGAATTGATTAATTGATAGGAATATTTGACCTTTTATAGAAATTATACCAAAGTTGACATCTCAAACTTGATTCAGCACTTTCAAGGAGTTGTACAACTAATAACAAAAACAGGAGCTACTTACTAATTCATATTATCCAAATATTTGAACACCAAAGTGGCAAAGTCTACTGCTAATGCTTCCGCGAAGTTCCGCCTGTTCTTTCATTACTTTCCATTTTTTCACGAAACAAGACATCAAAAATAAAGAACCCGCGCACATATATAGAAATCAAGCAAATTCCGGATCATAATTGGCGCTTTCAATAAACGTTTGATTTTGTTGTTGTTACGCTTAAGGTGTTATCATTAAGGTCTTTAATGTCTTTTTTCGTTTTCCACCTGCTTTTAGTTCTATATTCTTTCCCGTTTGTCCTCGTTTGGTAAATGACCCACTACCAACCAGCTCTGGTCATTGTGATATTGGGTCGTTCATTTACCCTATTGACTCATCACATGTTCATGTTTGTTTGATTGACTACTTGATTGAAACCAATCTTTATTTTGTTCATAGAATACAGCAAAAACAATAGGATAAATACTTATGTAAATAATGCAGGCTAGTGAAAAATTAATTGTGACAAAATATTAAGCAAAATATTTTACATAAAAAGGTAAGGTTGAATTTAGTACTTTATAAGTGCAATTTAAAAAGAGTATATAACTGGAAGAATACTAGGGGCAAATATATTTAAAATAACACAGTAAAGATGTCATATAAATGCTGTACCAATGGTGAACGAGGTCACTGCTAAACGCAAGGCGTGGGGTGCAGTGGCCTCTCTCTAAGATTATATTATACAAAGCTATGAAATAAGGAAAAAATCAATCAAGAACAAAACATTAAATACTAAAAACAACGGGCCAAACAACAGTATAAACAGGACAAGAAATATACAGGACAACAGGACAACGTTTACTCAATCCGACTATTAGATTATGAACAGAAATTGACTATTGGAAGGAAAAGAAATAAAAGAATTAGGAATTGATGACAACACTAAATTAAGGGAGCTTCGTGGCTACCGGTCACATCATTTTTCAAGGTCTGTTACTATTGCCGACTTGTATCAATCATAATGAGACATTTTTTTCGATTTCTTTTCATACAATATCGTGTCTCACTGTGCGCCTATCATAAAAATAACAATGAGACAAACAGGTGAATCCTCAAGCTCTATCGCTTATTGATTTATCAAAAAATATAATGACGATTTAAATCATCTTTGCCTCTACACGTACAGTGTACAGTGACTAAAACACTGAGTATTTTTTCCTTACCTATCCTCTTCCAAAAGAGTGTAAACAGATCAAATAGGGTACAACTTACAAGATTCGTAATTATTGGTAATTCGTGACGTTGCTTTATATTTTCCCTTACTCAAATCTTCTCGGTGGTGGTGGTGGTTTCCAGTAAAGTTTTGCTTTTCTAATTTGGTGAGGCAATGGATCCGACTGCTGATTATGATATGGAACATACGAATATGAGAAACTAAAAAAGGGTTCACTCAATTTGTGAAAATAATGTTACCCGTGAAGTATTCGTCCGTGTACCCAGTCCGTGCAGAAACTTTGTGTTGTATTTGTTATTGCTCAAAATTATTGTTCAATATATGGATTATCATCGATTCGCATACAACAGGGACTACATTTTCGTCAAATCAATACTTCCTTGGGGGTCAAATGTTGTCATGTTCATAAATGCAACAAGGTCTAGCTTTGCATGAAAGCCCTTTTTTCAATGTGTTTTACATGGTCGTCGCGCATATCAAGTGAAATGTCTAAAAATGAATGCAATTGTTCAGGAAAAAAATAGTACTAGTAGATAGTGTCTGTTTACGCCGTTTACTCTTTTATGAGAACCCTGATTCTTCACGTTAACAACACAAACGCTTTTGGGTAGCGATTATCTCTCACGATTAATGCATTCCATTTAAAGTATTGAAGTTAAACACTGCGTTGTTCTTTCTACGGTGACCAAGAAGTATAATTGGGTCAACTGGGTCATCTTTCAAATTGGCGCTGTCATTTTCATCACATTTGTGTAATGCACTAATATACACACAACATGGCACCTAACACCTGCGCTACTCCATCGCAACAGGATACCCAGAATCAAAGAAATATTCAATTTATGTATCCCTTATTAACGATTCCAAATATATACGAGGCCTCCTTCGTTTTACATGTACCTCGTTCAAGATTGTTGTTATACCACCCTTTCTGTTTTATTACATGCGTTATGTTAAACCACGGAAAACGACTAACCCTGAGCATATCATTAAATATCATAAGTAAAAGAAAATTTTACAACATCAAGAATCGACAAATTTATTCTTAGCAGTTTGATAAAGAGTGGTCGTCAATGATGTGAATACATGTGTAATCAACATAATAATCTCAACATTATTATGTATGCGCATGATTTGATTGCGGGAAACAAATTGCCCTTGTCGTGCTAATCAAATGCCAATGGAGGCTAAGGCTGCTGCTGGCCACTAAATTACATTGAAATATACATTACCTGGAAGTGTTGTGATGGTGAATATAAGAAGAAACCAGAGGTATTTTACCAGCCAATTTTTATTGGCAAACTCCGCCATTCCTCTGGTTTGATTTACACCGCCGGCAGATGTCTCCCTGTTTTCACGTGTACTAGTGCTGCAGCACGCAAACATATTCATTCCATGATGCAGATGATGATGTTGGGAATGCCGGGTCTGCTCCGTAATCATGTCTCCCTCTTTCACACACAAAACACAACATAGCGCTAACTTATATCACAGATTAAAGATCCATATTCTCCATAGATTATTGCCAGAAAGATATCATCTCCTAAACCCAAGTGTTATGTTTCCGAATTATGACAAACCATCGCTTTTTCCTGGTATGTTTTCCAAGGTAAATATACAATCCGTTCCAGTAGGTCGGTGTTACAAACGAAAGGATTTTTTACCTCTATCAAGAAGTGTTGCATTTTCTACGTAGAGGGCGGCCGTATATTGCGCTGTCCATTGAACACTTCCGGGGCCAGGGTCGATTTAAAGCACAGATACGGTTATAAATCAACATAGGAATAAGACTAGTGATCGAGGTAAATTCAACTTAAAAACTTCCTAATCAATTTGACACGTTGGCAGATATAAAGAAGACTAGAGGCAAGGCTAACGTGTCAGAGAAATTGAATTAATCGGCGAACCGATTATGCAATGTGTGCGTGTGTGTGTTTGTGTGTGTGTGTGCGATACGGTGTGCGTTGGTGTGTATGTATCCCGGGGGGGTACTCGACCCAAAAAATTTGGTTACGGTGTGCCTCGCCAGGTAAAAAAATCGACCCATGTTTATAGTGACCAAATTGTACAAAAACAGTGACCATTTAGATAGTTGGGGTTCCGAAAATTTCGACCCATTTATATAGTTGGCCTTGAAATTTCGCACCATTTTCATAGTAATCTTAGCAAAATCGCCCATTTTCATAGTAACTTTTTCCAAAAATCAGAAAATCAACCATTTTCAATGTGATTTTAGCGAAAATCGGAAAATTGACCCATTTTCATAGTAAAATGTGACCAAAAATTGAAAAATGACCCATTTATATAGTAGCAATGACCTCAAAAAGTGACCCATCTTTATAGTCGCCTGGTGGGAAAAACGACCCATTGTTATAGTAAGGCGTGAAAATGCGACCCATATCGGCGGCACAATGTACCACCCTTTTCCACTGAGTACCCCCCCCCCCCCGGGAATGTATAAAGCATGATCACCGTCAAATTTGAAAACCAATGTTTTAGTATAGTAGTAGTAGTAGTAAGTAGTAGTAGTAGTAGTAGTATAGTAGTAGTAGTAGTAGTATAGTAGTAGTAGTAGTAGTAGTAGTAGTAGTAGTAAGTAGTAGTAGTAGTAAGTAGTAGTAGTAGCAGTAGTAGCAGCAGCAGCAGCAGTAGTAGCAGCAGCAGCAGTAGTATCTATAGCGGCAGCAGTAGTAGTAGTAGTAGACGACTCGGAGGCAACAGTTCGCACCAGTTGATGTGACTCAAAATGATATCGGCAGAGGGGTGCAGCATGGGTGTGATTTTATCTTCCCATTTATTCAACATCTATGCATCTATGCCCTTGATGGTTTTGAAAGTGATATAGCCTAGCATTTAGCCGAAAGAATATCAATAATCTATGTAGATGACACCACCAATGTACCAGTCATGAAGAATTGACACGCTTAAATGCTGAGGAAAAAGGCAAGTGGGAAACATGCATGAATTTCTGTTGTACATTCTAACTTTAATGTTCATAATTCCCACACGTAATTTTAACATAAACAGCCATTACTTTACAGTAATTTAAGCATTTTAACCTTGTTATTCACTCCACAAATATACATTTACATTTCTTTACAATACCAATGTAGGTCCATACACATTTCAACGCTAAATTCATTTTATCCAAATATATAAACCAACAACCCGTCAGTGTATCCTTAAATCTGGCCAGTGCCTTTGACTGCTTACAAAATAAGTTCCGAAATATAAAAAGAAGGCACTTTTTAAACAAAATGTAGATTATTATACAGAATTCAAATTAGTTTTTGAAATTGGTCATTGGTGACAGTTTAACAAAAACAAAAACACATAAGCAAAATAAACACACAAACAAACGCGCGCCACACACACACATTCATACGCAAATGCGTGCCTCAAAACTCCCTATTATGATTTAAATTGGAGTTGAATCTAATTGTCAGTGTGTTTAGAAATAGACCTGGTAAAGTCTACATTTATAAGAGTAAAGGTATTTAACCTGATCCTAGCACCTGCATTTAGAGAATAAAAGATAGGATTTGTTGTTTTGCCTATCTAATATCGTGTCATATTGGAGGAGCAGTCCACTTTGAGTTGTGGATTAAGAGTATGAGCTGGGGTTAAGAGTAAGAGTTGTGCTTACAACTTAGGTTTAAGGTTAAGAGTAAGAGTTAGGTTTAGGGTTAAAAGTAAATGTTAGATTAAGAGTTAGGTATAGGGTTAAGAGTAAGAGTTGGGTTTAAGGTTAAGAGTTAAGTTTAGGGTTACTCTTAACCCTAAGCCTACCTCTTAAACCTAAGCCTAACTCTTAACATATTACTCGTAATCCTAAATCTAACTCTTACTCTACCTTACACCTTACTTTAACCCTAAACGTAACTCTCACTATAAGAGTAAGTTAGAGTTAGTGATAAGATAAGAGTGAGAGCTTGGTTAAGATTTGGGCATAGGGTTAAGATAAGAGTTAGGTTCAGTGTTAAGAGTAAGATTTAGGTTTAGTGTTAAGAGTAATATTTAGGTTTAGTGTTAACCCTCGTCTTACCAAGCCTTTTTTGTAACACGGTTGACCAAGGGGGAGGTGGTTACCACCCCCCCCCCTCGAGAATTTGTTATAAAAACACCCGATGCTTATGATTTTGATACCAGTGGATAGCTATGGTCCTCCTCTTTCCATTGATACCAAAATAAATGCCAACATACCTAGTATGGCGTCACAATGACGTCATGAAGTCCGCGAGTCGGCAAAATTGGCATTTTCCACAGAAAATAGGCGAAATATGAATGGTCTTGCGAAATATGAATGTCTTGGCTATAGCCGAATTCTGCACCATCCCATGGAATCTATCTATACTTAAGCAGAAATTTACGCAGGCTTATTGCAAGTTTACAAATTCTTTCCCGGCACAGTGAAATTAGTCCTAAAATAGTCTGACCACTACATGTGAGAAATTCAAGAGTAGTACTGCAGCGTGTATCAATAAAAACGCAGGATTATCGTGAATCAATGAAAACGCAGGATTATAAACCATTTTTTCTGAGACAATAATGCAACTATTTTATCTACTTTGATAAGGAATGATTGTTCATAATCTCCTCTTTGACAAGATTTTTGTTTAGTGTAATTTGGATTTTTGGTTCAAATGTTATAACAAGTTTTGTGAAGCCCTTCTGAATTGGCCAGTTATGTAGGTATGCATTGAAGACAATTAAACCAGAATAAACATTTGTTTAATACAACTGATGATAAGTGTCACTCAAATTTAATAACTGGACTATCGTTGTTTCAAAACATCATAGAGGTCGTTTCTGATATCAAATCAAATATATAAGACCCTGTATTGGGAATTCAAATCATGTTTTGGACATGATATTGTATTTTGAGTCAAAAGGCATTAAAGTGGGTCAGAAGTCCAGTTCAACATGGAAAATCTATTATCACAATAATTCATGTCTATTCTTTTAAAGTTCTCTTCCACTTTATGGATATAATGAAAATTTACAGTTCAAACAAGTTACACTGCTTTCTTCATAATTAAATAACTATTATTGTAAGCACAATCCGCTGCCACAATACCACCTCACCTGTCCTCCTTTGTGAGACCCTCACATCTACCGAATTTCAAACCTTCACTAGATACCTGTGATTTCACAAATCGAACCAGCTTGAAATTTATAATATAACCTTCTTCAATGCACTGCATCTTTGGGCATGAGTGTTGAAAGGAGACGGGATAAGAAGCATAGTGAAGAGTAGAAAAGCGTGTTAACATCATGATGAACAAAGGTGGTTTTATATTTTTAATATTTCTGTTTATAATCCTGCGTTTTATTGATACACGCTGTAGTACTAGTAGTAATAACAATATCGAAATAGCCTCAGTTACTCTGATTTATTTTAAATACTTGCAAATTATTGCCTGAGGAAAGAGGACAAAACGTATAGTTTTGGTTATGTTAAATGTTTACTTACCGAGATAAAGGTAAAAGAAGGTCAATGCTAATTGGATTATGTTGCCCTATGACCTATTTTGTCACATAACATGATAACTATGCATTGCAGATGCTACAAACTATTCCTTATTTTGACACATTAACCTAGATGAACAATTGGTTTCATTTTTTACCAAAATTGGAGCAACTTCTGATTTTGATCCCTGTACAAATGTAAATTGACCTTTTTTCACAATTTTAGCCATTTTTACCCAATAACTCTAAACCAATTGTTATAGATGGTACAAACTATATATTTTTTTAATCCTTATGGCTATACGGACAAGAAGTGTTTTTGATCAGTTTTTGTTTTGGTACCCAATGGAATAAAATCAAGTCCATTTTTTGGCACTCATGGGCAACAAGAACGTCTTACATGACATCTTAAAATTGTGTTATATACACAAAATAGTCGTAATATCCGCAAATTTGGACTAAACTTTAAAACTATAGCGACGTTGCACTTCCGGTCTGCAGATGGTTACTCTTAAAAGTGCTTTGCCACGGCAGAGAACTACAAGATTGTAGACTATATAAACGAATCTCAATTTTGTGGCATGCAACCTTACATTTTGCTCAAATTGTGAAAATAGCATGCTTTTGGCAACTGTAATCTTGCTAAACATACACGGAGATTTAAAACTGTTTCATTACTATTACAGAAATTGACACTATGTCATCATATATTGCTATCTACTGCAGATAGCACTGCTGACAACATATATAATCAAAGCTGTGGGACGTGCGTAATTCCAGTTATTAAGCTTCTATTTTTGTCATTTACCATGTTTACCAGTCCAAAGTCCACTGACACTCTTTGATGAGATGTGGCTATTTAGTGACCCTGATGAACTCAGCAAATTTTACAGAATAAAGCGCATAATCCACATGCACGTTATTCTGTAAGAACTGAGTAAAATTCATCAGGGTCACAAGTGACCCAAGCTTCTGACCCTGGGTCACTGGATTGATGGCCCTGATTTACTCAGTAGTTTTCACGGTACTAAGTATTGGTAAGCTTACATGCAGATAGCATTTTATTCCATAAAGACTGCTGAATCACCAGCGACCCAGGGTCGCTAAACGACCACACCTGTTAGAATTAAAGTTATCGGTTAGGGTTATAGTAACGGATTCGAGTTCGAGTTATGGTCTGTTTAGGGCTAGAGTTGTGGCCTAGGGTTAGCGATTTAGGCTTAGACTTAGACTTAGGCTTAGAGTTTAGACTAGTCTAACCCTAAGAAAGGGGCATGCCTAGGCTTAAAGTAGGGTCGAGATTATAGTTAAGGTTGAGATTGAAATTAGGGTTAGGGTTAAACTTAGGATAAGGCCTGATTAGTGTTGGGTGTTGAGGTTAAGCCTAGGGTTAACTCATCATGTTCATTCTTACTGCACAAACAGAGAGTGACAGTGTCATGAGACTTGTATGTCATGTATGTTCTACTTTTATTAAAGCCTGCAATGGTCTAAATCAGCGTATTGTGAACCACGTTTTAATTGTAAATTTTAACATGGGAAATATGAATGTGGAAGCCCTGCATCTCCGCCGTACATAAAACCAACAACATGTCAAAGGTGCTTAATTTTGATCTTTTCTCACCTCCGCATTTCTACATATTCAGCCTTGCCATTTCTAAAGAGATTGCAAGACCTACGCAGCAATATTAAGTGAAATATATCTTAATCACATCCAAATACATGAAATCTCTGCAATTATAGCTTAATATACCCATAATCTAATGCGTCACTTCTGTTTCTTAGCGGAATGTATGAGGATCGACGAGTGCCAAATTGTGTAAACACGTTTTTCAATACGGAATAAATCGTAATCTCATCATAGTGCGCAGTTCATACTCCATATAAAAACGTTTTACACAATTTGGCACTCGCCAGTGGTGTATTTTCGAATCAGACGACAACTTCAGACAGATGTACATGGTTCAAAGGTCAAATTAGACTCCCCACCGTCCGCTATTTACTCTCATTTCTTCGCTATCATGCGACTGGTATGGTACCTTAAATGTTAGGTTTTCTCAGACATCGAAACCAGACGAAATCACCGCTCAGCACGGTCTATTTTGCATAGAAGCACCGGCCATTTTTTCCCTCAGAAAGAGATATGTACTCGGCCTGGAAAAAATGAATAAGCGATTAACACTTCTGATTTACATGTGCTCCTTTAAGCAGAACCCTAATAATCTAGCTGAAAATTGCAACCATTGTGGGCAAATCCGAGCTTTTGTGAGGGGTCAACTTATGGGCCCAATGTCCACAAAATTAATGAACTTTTTACAACATCGTTAGATCATATTGAAAAGCGCGCTACTGCTTAATATAATTAACCTTGGTTGGGTCACTTGTATAGCGCTATACCAAAGCACAAAGCATGGTCCTGGGCCAAATTCTCAAATTATTTTCATTCTCATTTTGCTCATAACAATTTCACACTTAGTACAATTTGTGTTGCGATAGATCAAAGTCCATATTAGCGAAAATGTCAGTGGTTTAGTTCTGACATCGTCTTTAGTGCTCTTGACGGTCTTAAAAAATATAGAGAGGAAAAGTGAGTAAAAAACGAAGCCGATTGAGGAATAGAATACGGTATGGTAAAACAACGAAAGTGGAGTCAGATAAAGAGAAAAAGCTTTAGCTTTTCGATTACTGCAATGACCCAAAGTTCACTCTACGTGTACGTCTCTGATATGTCTGACACGACTAAATTGCTCACAATTATTTTCCTGGGTTGTTGTAGCTGCCGGCAGTTACGCTAAGATTGCAAAGAATTTACCGGTAACACATGGGCCAAAATGTTACAGATGATCTACACCTACCCTAAAGCATATCTCTTTTCGGATATACAGATCGAAATCTACTTCAACATGTATAAACGCCAAGGCAATATTGGAATGTAGTTAACTATTACGGTATGGCATGGTTACGAGTAGTCGTCATCAGTCTTGAAGGGAATATAGGTATTAAACGGAGTGGGCCTATTTAAAAGAAATAGGAGGAGTAGCACTGATATAAACACACACACACGTGTTCTCCATACACATTTGGTACTAGTATCCCTAAAGTAAGTTTCATCTGTGAAAAAAAATTTAAAGAAGCTGATTTCAACTGATTTTAGTAGGTATGGGTGTGTACATTTACCCAAAAAAAGTGAGTTATCGTAGGGGGTGGGGAAATTGGTTTTTCGGGAGTCAAAGGTCAATAACAGGGGTCAAATTTGGAAATTGATCCAATCGTGTTAAAAAGTATGCCAAGTTAATAGTTTAATCATAAGGATTCCAAAAGGTATAGTTTGTACTATCTGCGGCCAAAAGTTTTGGAGTTATTGGCTAAAAACAGCAAAAATCAATAAAAAGGATCATTTTCAGTTGTACAGGGGTCAATTTAAAAATTACTCCGATTTGGACAAAAGATGGTGCAAATTATAGATGGAGCTCATAGGATAAAAATAAGGAATAGTTTTGAGTGTCTTAAATGCTTACTTACCGAAGTAGGGGGAAACAAGGTCTAGCCCCATTGAATGCAATGGACGTTGACCTTTGGTGACCCCTACATTGGGAACTAAGCATTTAAGACAGTCAAAACTATTCCTTATTTTAATCCTATGAGCTCCATCAATAATTGGCACCATTTTTTATCCAAATCGGAGTAATTTTAAAATTTGACCCCTGTACAACTGAAAATGACCGTTTTTATCGATTTTTGCTGTTTTTAGCCTATAACTACAAAACTTTCGGCCGCAGATAGTACAAACTATACCTTTTTGGAATCCTTATGAGTAAACTATTAACTTGGTATACTTTTCAACATGATTGGATCAATTCCAAATTTGACCCCTGTTATTGACCTTTGACTCCCGAAAAACCAATTTCCCCACCCCCTACGATAACTCACTTTTTTTTGGTAAAGGTTGACACCTTTACCTACCAAATCAGTTGAAATCAGCTT